>LR755223.1:9603-105823 GCA_902729485.2 Mus minutoides
CTAGTTGGCCATCAGTGGGAAGAGAGGCCCCTTGGTTATGCAGACTTTATATGCCCCAATACAGGGGAACGCAGGGGCCAAGGGGTGGGAGCGGGTGGGTAGGGGAGCAGGGCCGGGAGGGGGGAGGATATAGGGAACTTTCTGGATAACACTTGAAATGTAAATGAAGAAAATATCTAATAAAAGTTGAAAAAAAAATAGCATTTTTGAAGAAAAGGGTCGCAACCTAAAACACATTATCAAAATTATTGGAGTGAAGATTCTTCTAGACCCATACCTTAAACTATATAGAGTACCAGTCCTTCCCCTTGGAGGCCTGTTTCCCTAATTAAGACACTCAGGAAAGAGAGAGTTCCATTTGTCAGGATCCCAGGTCCATCTCACTATCCTCCCTGTGCCAGGAGGCCAAGCAAGGCCTGTCACCTGGTGCTCTTTTCTGTGTTTCTTGTTATCATCTTTAAATTATCTTTAATACAAACTTCTTGGAGATGTGTAGAATCATTAAAAGAGGAAAAAAAGAAGGCTTGAGGGTGTCTTCTAAAGTGACACTTTTCTTTACTGCAGTGAGCCAGGTGTTCACGACTTCAGCCATTATTTCCTCAGTGTCTTCTCCTTTGGGTGCACATGGTCCTCTGGGAGGTGGGACACAGTGCAGTCAGAGAGCCCAGACAGGCTGTCTTTGCTTCGTGTATGACCTGTGCTGGCATGTCGCCTTGATATAGTGGTGCCCCTGGTCTCCACGGTGGAGCTAATGCTGGTATAGTGTGCACAGCAGCTCCCTGACGTGGTCTGACAGTCGCTGTGGAATGCACGTGTCTTCATCTGCAGTAGACGCATAGCTGTCCTCCAGAAACTGACCCTGCATACAGTGCAGCCCATCTTGCCATCTTCCCGGTAACTCTCTGCACACGCCCCACTGCTGGCACAAAACAGTCTCTTATTCTTAGGAGAATAAGAGAGACTGGGGAGGACAGATTGGACAGACAGGAGGCAGAGGAAAGCCATGTCCCTTATACCTCACCACATGGGTTTTGTCCTAAATGTATTATTGTTTTCATCATAAGTAGAGAATTTCAGAAAAATACAGATTAAGAAATGATATATATGCCAGGCAGTGGTGACACACACCTTTAATCCCAGCACTTGGGAGGCAGAAGCAGGCAGATCTCTGAGTTCAAGGCTAGCCTGGTCTATAGATCAAGATCCAGAATACCCAGGGCTATACAGAGAAGCCCTATCTTAAATTAAAAAAAAAAAAAAGGAAATTAATTTTTTAAAAATGTATCTGGAGGAATTTAGGAAAAGAAGAGCCAGTTCGTCCTCTGTGACAGCTGGCACACAAGCAGAGGTATCAACAAGTAGACATTGGTTACTAGGCATTTTCACTCTGCATGCTCTACCAGCTCGTGTCTGTCCCTTAGTACTTGTGAACTCCGGGGCTAGCAGTGGCACCTGTGGTAGGTAGGGTTATAGGGGCAGAGACTGAGTCTGCCATGATTTTCTTGTTCACGGCTGCCTTGAGTCATGGCCACCTCCCTGCCTGAGGCTATGAAAAGGGGGGTTGGAAAGCTGTTTGCACTAGCCCACTGTTTATCTGTCCATCCACTGCCTAGCTTTGTAGGGTCTGCTTTGTGCCAGTCATGGCTGTAAGCACTGAACAAGACAGATATGCCCTTGCCCTGTGTGAGCCACAAGTCTGAGATGTCCTTAATTCTGTGTACGCAGACTGCTTTTGATGGTCTGTGAACCGTAAGATCCAGACCCATTCGGTTCATTTTTGAGTTCCTATAAATCTGAAGTGTCTGGAATGACGCTGAGTGCCTGGACCCTTTAACTCCTTGGCACCTCCATAATCTAAAAATTTCCCCTAGTTAGGATACAAGGACAAGTTTCTTGACCTAGGAAAAAGTAAACCTACAGCTCAGAACTATACGGAGAGAGACCAGGAGGGACTCTGGGGGAGGGGAAGAAACCATCTCCTGGCTTACCTAGTCAAGGCCACGTCTGTCTCGTTCACTAGTGTATCCTCAGCAGCAGAGCAGGACTGAGCATGTGGTAGTCTAGAAGAGAGCTGTGATGAATGAGAGGGTCTTGTGAGCATGGAAGGGGAGGGGCTTAAGGCCTGTATATTTGCCATCTTACTGAAGGAATTTTCATTCAACCTAAGAAGACATAAAAAGAGATTCAGTGTATTAGTATTAGAAAAATAGTGGTGGTCTACTGAAGTTGTTCACAAGAGGTGAGTGTATTCCATGGAGGACACTTAACAGTATCTGGAGACATTTCAGGTTGTCTCTCTGGAGGTCAGTAGGCTGTATGCCACCAGCATTTTGTTTACCAAATGCTGCCAGACTACCCAGTATCCTACAGTGCAGAGAACAGTCCCTGCAACTCAGAATAACTCAATCCAAGCTTTGATTCAGTGCAGGTTGAGGTCACAGCTTTATCGCCCAGAGTAAATGCCTGCAGCCTCAGAAAAGAGTTCTTCCCAGGGCAATCGTCCCCAGCAACATAGAAGCTGTTAGGAGCCCTCAGTGCAGTGGAGGCCTAGGTGAGAGTGGAATTGCCCTCACTCAAAGCAAGCATCCTTCAAGGGTCACATCCCTCCAGCTGCCCAGCTCTCTGGATTCTCAGTAGGCTGAGGTAGGCAACCGCTGCCTAGGGTCTCAAGGCCTTGAAACCTCTGGAAAGGGCTGTGTTTGTGCCTGGCCTGACTCAGACCTTCCAGCCTCCTTCTCAGTGCAGTGGTGGCATTTGGACCTCACTCTTACTAATACCATGTTTCTTCATGTTTTTTGTCCAGACACCAATTCTAGGCTTTCTGAACCACTTCGCAGCGTCTTTCCTGAAATACATTCAGACTTGGCAAGCAAAGAAGTGCCTGGCCACATCCTGCTGGACATAGACAATGACACAGAAAGTACTGCATTGTGAAGAAAGCCACTTGCCAGCCTTTGGTCCTCCATCCCAGTGAACGGAACTGGGTCAGGCAAGCCTCTGTCTCTGCAGACCAAACAGTGAGAAGCTTTTAGTGGGGGAAGGAAGGTCTGACCACGAAGGACTAGACTCCCACGGCCCAAGGAGAAGGTGAGGGCCAGTCCTCAAAGCTGAATGACCTGTGTCGTAAAGAAGTTGGCTTGCTTTATCGAGGATGAAAATCATGCCAAAAATGATCAGGACAAAGAAATACCGACAGCAGAAAGAGTATTACTGCCGAGAGCTGTATGGGAAGCTTTTGCCAGTGCTGTCAGCTTAGACAGCTCTGGTTGTGACTAAGAAGAGACTTACCTATCTATTTAATAAAACATTAATTATGTAAGTTGCCTACTTCCTGCTACTTGGACTTCGGTTCTCACATACCAGAAGGAGCTCCCATTCCTTCAGACTTGCTGCAGAATCATTTTGTATTAAATACAGTCTGTCTCCTCCAACCCCCAGAACCTCAAGCATTGGCGACTGCTGGCTCTGTCGCCTCAGCAAGATGGATACAAGTCTGTGGATTGCCAGAATATGGAGAGAAATATACCGTTCTTTTTTAAAAAAACAAAACAAAACTATAATTGCTACTTGATAAAGAGCGAATGTTATTCTAGTTTCATGTTTAATTTGAATTAAATATATTCTGTGGTTTATATGAAAACTTGCTAATTCTTGGAGGCAAACTCTGGTATATATACATTTGTGTTTGTGCATGTATGAGCGTGCCTGTGTGTTTGTCTATAGGAATTTGAAACATTAGAGAGATTCTAGCATGGTAGTTTCAGCACTTGGGAGGCAGAGGGCTATAAGTTCAAGGCCAGCCTGGGCTACATAGCAAGTCTCTGGGAATGGGAGTGTCGAAGCAGGTGTGTGACAGGCAGAAGGATCAGGTGTTTAAGGTCATCCTTAACTACATAACGAGTTGTGGGCCAGCATGCACTCTATGAGGCCATGTCTTAGAAAGACTGCCCAGCTGTGACCAGATGCCTGGACCCATATGGACCATCCATGGTTAAGGCCTCTTTGCAGGTTGCAATCTTGTGTCTCTAACTACATAACGAGTTGTGGGCCAGCATGCACTCTATGAGGCCATGTCTTAGAAAGACTGCCCAGCTGTGACCAGATGCCTGGACCCATATGGACCATCCATGGTTAAGGCCTCTTTGCAGGTTGCAATCTTGTGTCTCTTTCTAGTCTGTTGAGAAAGACTTGGACTCAGAGAAGCTGACTCCCAGTGACTTTCAGGGCTCTGTGTGTGTGTGTGTGTGTGTGTGTGTGTGTGTGTACATCGGGAACTATGACTTCCAGCAACCTGAACGGTCCCCTGTCCTGTCTAAGAGTAAGACCCTGGGAGGAGCAGTGTGGGACCTAAATGAGGCTATCAGTTTAGACGGCTCCCTCCCTACCTAGGGTGCTTTTCTAGATAACAGAGTTCGACCCTGACATTGGTAGATGCCTGGGACTTTGATAGTTAGTGATCTATGATCTCCTCTGTCTTAGAAGATATTGTGACTGGGCACAGTATCTGCCCGCTTGGAATCCCAGCACTCAGAGGCTGAGTCAAGAACATCGTGAGTTCAAGCCTCTCTGAGCTGCAACTATCTCATGAAATACACCAAAATTATGTCCATATGTGTATGTGTTTTCTATACACACATTTGCACATCTAAGCAAATTATCTCTCTTCCCTCAATGTTCCCTGTACCTCCAAAGCACTTTAAAGTACTTTATTTGTTAATTACACTGAAAACATGTACCTAGAAACATTTTCCCTGCCTTTCAAATTTATGTTTGGGCTAAAGAGATGGCTCAGAAGTTAAGAGCACTTGTTCCTTTGCAGAGGACCTGGGTTCAGTTCCTAGCACCTGCATAATGGTTCACAACCATCTGTAACTCCATTTCCAGAGGATCCAATGTCCTCTTCTGACCTCTGTGAATACCAAAGACCCATGTGATACACATACAGGAATAGAGAGAAGATACACACACAAAAAAAATATTTTTTTTAGTTTTTTTATTAAATATATTTATTTACATTCCAAATGTTGTCCCTCTTCCCTATCCCCCTCCCAGAGTTCTTCACTCCCTCCCCCTCCCCTTTGCCTCTGAAAGGTTGTTCCCCCACCTCCCTTTCCTGGGGCATCAATTATCTCCAGGATTAGGTACATCCTTTCTCACTATAAAACAAAAATAAGTGTTTAAAATGTGTGTCTGCTGAAGGCTCCCTCTTTCCTTGTTTTTCACTACACTACAGAACCAAACTGTGGAGAGATTTTTACAGGTTGTACTTAGAGCTCCGCCCCTTTTCTAGAGAGCTAGGCATGGGCATTGCCTGCAGTGCCCTGAAGATAACCCCACTGATGCCAGGACTGTCACTGAGAGAAGAGCTGGGGCTGGAGATGAGAGTTCTTACTGTTCCTGCCTGTGGCTCGTGCCTGGTGTCTGTGGTGTTAACGTATACCACACTTGTTGTTTGCTTATATGGGACCCTGTCTAAATTTTGACTGCCCAGTTCTTAGAAGAAATAAAAAATTTGATTCCACGATGTCAAAAAAATACAAAACTGAAGCTGTCACCGATCCTCACTGAGGGCCAGGCTTATGTGCCACTGAGTGGCTCAGCTCTTAAGCTCCAGAGTCATTATACAATGACTCTCACACGATGCAGAACCAAGAGTGGCACCCGGTTCTCCTTCCCTCTTTAAGGACTTGTCATGTGCCACTTTGTGGCACTACATGTATCAGAGTATTTTCCCCTGCCTGACATCATGGTGGCATCTCTGGCAATCCAGAAGGATGATGGTCTTCAGAAAGATGCTTCTAGAATCTGCCTTTCAGATGGTTTCCCTCCCTTTTCCACGGTTTCTCGGAAGCTCTGGGGCTGTGTGCTCAGAGTGCCCTGTGGCTACACATTAACATTAGGGTCATAGATCCATTCCTCTTCCCACCCCTGGTGCCCACTTAGCCTTCTAAAAGGAACCTGCTTTTGATCCCACACAGTAAGGAGGTGGCCCCTGGCTGCTCTGCACATTGTAGGGCGTTGTATGCTCTGGATACTCAAGAGTTAGAAGTAGTTAGCATGATCTGCCCCTGGAACTGGTGGAAATGGACCCCTCTTCTTGGGGCCCCACCTTCCAGGATGAGCTCATTAGAAGGACTTAAGGCAAAGCGGCCCCTGGTTGCTTGTGTGTGGTCTGTTCTCAACGTTCCTTCCATGATGTAGCGCCTCCCCCCTGTCCCTTTATACTAGAGCCTGCATGGACTCTCAGACACAGCCTTCAGTAGCAGATGCTTCAGGACCAGTAGCTTCCACTTTTTTTGTGTGTGGCATTGGTGGAGCTAAGAAGTGAACTGGCATGGTGCAATCAAACAGTATGAACTGTCCACATTCCGGAGACTGTACCTCCCTGGCTAGTGTGGATTTATACAGCTTTGTACATTTGCGAGCCCCTTAGCCAGGAGGCAGGGGCATCTCTCCTGTCACAGTGCTTAGGAGCTCTAAGTGACAACGAACAGTTACCGTGCATGCCAGAGAAGACCAGCCTGTGAAGAAAGAAGTCTATAATTGTGTTAGGAGATGGGTGCAAAGGCTGGAGGGGTGCACACACTTGGTTGCCAAAAGTCTCCACTTGTCTTAAGGCTGGTTTGTGTTTCCTGTACTACATCCCCACAGTAAATTGCTTTATTTTGTTTGTTTATTAACCCTTTGCATAAAGCTTGCTGCTTTGTTTCTATTACAGCCAACAAAAAGCCTCATCATACTCACTAGCCTGAGGAAGCTGACTGCTTCTCCGTCAGACATGGCCAGTACACCCCACACAGCCAACAGGCAAACACACTTCCTTCCACTTCCCGACGACGCCAGTGTTCACCCTCACACCTTTGCCTGCCAGCGACAGTACTCTGACAAGTGATCACACACCTCACAGCGTCTGTGGGTCAGTGGCTGGGGAAAGCTCAGCTAGGACCTCTGCTAGGATCTCCTAGGGCTGCAGTAAAGGTTGGGTAGGAGCTGTGATTTCATCTGGAGGCTGTACTGGGAAGGGAAGATCCAAGCTGTCAAACTCCATTTCAGTGTGTTTGTGGCCACAAGGTCTGAGGCCTGCCTCTGGCCATCCTTTGGAGGTGACCATCCCTGGATGGAGGTGACCATTCCTGGATGGAGGTGACCATCCCTAGATGGAGGTGACCATCCCTGGATGGAGGTGACCATTCCTGGATGGAGGTGACCATCCCTGGAGTCTGCAGGAGCCCCTTAACTTGTTTATGTCCCCTCAGTGGCTGCTTCATCAAGCAAGCCAGGAAGGCTCCACAGTGAGTCAACTTACAAGACTGTTTTAATCTTTTTTTTTTATTTAGATATTATTTATTCTATCAGTGATCTGCCTACGTGTGTGCCTGGTGCTCACAGAGGTCAGAAGAGGATATTGCATCCCCTGGAACTAGAGTTACAGATATGAGCTACCAAGTGGGTTCTGGAAACTAAAACTGGCCCTTCTGCAAGTACAAGTGCTCTTAACTGCTGGGCCGTCTCTCCAGCCCAGGGCTCTTTTTTCATTACTTAATGTTTTGTGTGTATACAGACGAGTGTGGGCATGAAGACCAGAAGCTAGCTCTCATGTTCCTCAGGAACTGTCTACCTTGTTTATTAAGACAAGGTCTCTCTCATGGGCCTGAAGCTCTCTGAAGAGGATAGGCTGGCTGGCCAGTCAGCCCCAGGAATCTACTTGTCTTCCTAGAACTAGGATTGTACATGTTTACCTCAAGCCTGGCCTTTTATTCAGGTTCTGGGGCTCCAACTCAGCACCTTGCCAACTGAACTGTGTCCTCAGCTCGAGAGTCATATACAATCTAATCATTGCACATAAGACATTTCAGTGTCATCCCATGACCATCACCCATGTTCTGTGGGTTACATGCAAGTCACAGGTTCTTCCCACGTGCAAGGGAAGAGAACCAGGCAGAAAGGCTCACTGACTTCAGTTCCATCCACCAGTATGTTAAAGGCCATCACAGACAACACACATAAGGTTACTTGATAAGGGGAACAACTCCCCAGGTTTGTTTCCATTCTTTCTGCCTGGATCAGAATTCATTCTCTGCACACAAATTATACTTGTACAGAAAAAAATGTACAGAAAAAAATATGGCTTGGCATTTCACGTAGAAACATTTTTCATGCAAAGACCCTTAGAATTGAAGCCAGGGACTTAAAATTCATTTTGTCCTCCAGGCAAATGTTGGTGGGTTACTCTTCTGCATATCCCTGCTTACACTCTGAGGAACTAACATGGACAACAGAAACGGACGTTTAGTGTGGGGAGCAGAAAGAGAACATGAGTGTGTTCTCTCTGGCCAGGAGCTCAGAGCTCAACTGGTCAGTTCATGATGGCTGCGGGCATAGCTGTGAGGTGGAACTAGGGAAAGGAGGCTGGAGTGGTAAGTAGGTGGAGCGCCAGTTGAGAGACAGAATTAACAGAGCTGGAATCTAAGAGGTGGTGAAGACAGTGGGTGATAGAATGGAGTCAATGGGGTGGTGTTGGTGAGGGGTGGGGTCAGGAAGATAGAATCATCAGGGAGTAAGACTGGAGCAGAAGGTGGTTCTGGGTTAAGAGTATTCGCTGTTCCCCATGCCCACATGGCGGCCAGCAACCATCTGGAACTCCAGTTCTTGGTGGAAGAGGTGGTTTCACAGGTGGCACATATACATACACAAGGTAAAACAGTCGGACACATAAAAATAAATCTTTAAAAACTTCTGGACCTGAGGAGCAGAGGCAGCAGATCTGAGTTCAAGGCCAGCCTGGTCTACAAAGCAAGTTCCAGGTGAGTCATAGTAAGACTTTATCTCAACAAAAATAACCAAAAAGTGCTGAGGAGAGGGGTGGGGCTAGAACTGGGGGGTAGCAAACAGCACAGGAGAGGTTGACACAGTTGGGAGCTGGGCATGGAGGCCAGTAAGTTTACAAACTTTCCTAAGGAGAGTCAGATGAAGAACTAGAGGAGGTCTGTACTTCAGATCTCTGCAAGCCTGCGTTGTAGAGGAAATTGGACGTGGTGAGGTGAGACTGGAATCAGGGAGACCCCTTTAGGAGAACTGGTGTGGACATAGGACCAAGTAAAGGAAAGTGAGAGGTGGGCAGTTGGCTGCTTTTCCTGGGAGGCAGAGGTGGCGTAATCTGCTACCTGCTTCTGAGCCTCCTGAGAGCTGAGAGTGACTCAGAATGGCCCAGTTATAGGAGGACTTGGAAGGGCCTCTGCAGAAGCAGCAAAGGCTCCTGGGTTCTGAGATGGCTCAGACCTGGAGAAGTGCACACAGTTCCCTCATGTCCTCATGTCTTCATTTTTCTTATTGTATTTTGAGGCAGGGTTTCAAGTAGTCATAGCATGGTGGCCTTGACCCAGAATTCCTGGTCCTCTGCTTCCACTTCCTAGGTATTGGGATTACAGCTGTGGGCCACCACACTGTATTTTAGCCTCTCTCCCTCTCTCGCTCTCTCTCTCTCCCTCTCTCCCTCTTCATCTTCTCTCCCTCTTTCCCTCTCTGCCTCTTTCCCTCTCTTCCTCTTCATCTCCCTCTCCCTCTCTCTCTCCATCTCCCTTTCTCCCTCTCCATCTCTCCCCCTCTCTCTCCATCTCCCTTTCTCCCTCTCCATCTCTCCCCCTCTCTCTCTCCATCTCTCTTTCTCCCTCTCCATCTCTCCCCCTCTCTCTCTCCATCTCCCTTTCTCCCTCTCCATCTCTCCCTCTCTTCCTTTCCCTCTCTATCTCTCCCTCTCCATCTCCCTCTTCCTCTCCCTCTCTCTCTCCCTCCCTGGGGTGTGTGTGTGTGTGTGTGTGTGTGGTATGTGTGTGTGTGTGTGACAGAGTCTTGCTCGGTAGCCCAAACTGGCCTCAAACTTGTACTTGATCTTAGCCAAAAGGCCGAGCAGCCATGGCCTCAAACTTGCAATCCTCCTAATTATAAGTGGCTGAGGTTATAGGCATGTGCCCCTGATTTTCACAGTGTGGGCTGTTTCAGGGCACCGCCCACAAGTCTGCTTCCCACAGACTCTAAGGAGGAGCAAGTACCACAGTGGGGAAAGCCCCAAGGCCATCCATCCACTCCTTTTAGGATGAAAACGCCGATTGGCTTGTCAGCAGCACCTCTGAAGCTCTACAGTAAACAGACACGGCTTTATTGTCATTTCCTGGCTCGCCCTGAGTTACGCAAAGTATCCCCACAGGAAGATGGCGCAGCTGATGCACACGATGCAGTTGACGTCGAGCAGGGTCTTCACCAGGGGATTTTCCTCCAGGGAAGCTATGACAGGTTCCGCTTTGCTTGGGGGCTCCTCTTTGTCCTTCTCCATCCCACAGAGCCACAGGATAGCCCTCACCACCTTGGAATGCCTGGGAGACACACCATCTAGAAAGAGCCCAGCAAAGGAAGGTCACAGGGGAACCGACTCTCCCTAAGAGAAAGAAGAGGATCAGCCACATGTGTCCATGAGCTGAGATACAGAACTCATGTTCTTCTGGAAGGTGCAGTTGGCCTTCCATATTTGGTGGTTTAACCAAACATGAATCAGGAATGTTCAGAGAAGTACAGACCTTTTCATCATTCCTCACGTAATGACTACATATGCAGCGCTGACATCGGATGGGGTGTTCTGGATAATCTAGAGCCGAGTTGCATATACAGGGGGATGTACATTGGTTATGTGAAAGGACTGTGGCATTTGTGTGTGCACGTGTGTGGGCCTGCGTGTGAGCCAGAGGACATCCTTAGTAATCATTTTTTTAGACAGTCTCCCACTGGCCTGGCACTCCTCAAGTACGTGGGGCTGCTAGCCAGTGAGCCCCAGGGATAGTCGGGCTCTCCCTTCCGGATGCTAGGATTCTGAGCACTTGCTACCATGTTCCTGCTGCTTTCCCCTGGGGGTCAGATCCAGGTCTTCATGCTTGCAAGGCAAGCACTTTACTGGCAGCTGCCTTCACAGCCTCTGCTTTGCCATTTTATACCACAGGCCTGAGCATTCATATATTTTGGTGCCCCTGTGGACCCCTGGGATCAGTTTCTCTCAGGCACTGAGGAACAGCTGTATCTACTATACCTTATGTCTGGAAGCTATCACTGTCTTCAGATGAAGAGATCAAGGCTTACCCTAACTTTTGCAAAGCCATATAACTGGTAAGCAGTGACTGTGTTGGGCCTAGGACCCAACTCTGTTCCCCTCCATATTACAGTGCCTTCCAGGAAGATGAAGGACTTTGGGCACTTTGGGAGGATGCTGTTTCCCTGTGTGACATGACACTCAGGCTACACACTCAGCTGCTTCCAGAAGTCACACAGCTGATCCAACTGAGTCAGGGAAGCCAGTTTATACATTGAATATGATGGCAGTGACCTCATTTCCACAGAGAAATATGCTTGCTGTTAAGGCCTAGATGAAATGTTAAGGTCCAGGTAAAATGTAAAGGCCTAGGTAACTGTTACCTGGCAAGCCTGCCAGTTGGTGCTCTTACTAATGTCATAGGGAAACTTTGTCATACATTGTTACTGATGTTATTAGGAAACTTTCTCATGCCCAAGTTGATTGCATGTTCTGTTATATTCTGTGCCCTTGGAAACCAATCACAACAGAAGTCAGTTAGAACTGCTTTGTATAGTTAGCTACAATAAGCTTGGACCAGAACCAACCAGCCAGCAGCACTTCCTATACCTGTATATGAGCTTTTACAGTATTTGTTTTTGTAAGCTGCCCAACATTAGAGAGACACCTGTACCAATAAAGGAAACTATTTGGAATAAGACTTCCATTTTGAGTAGGGGTCCAGTAAAGTTAAAGTTCCCAAGACCTCCCTGGGAACTGACATCCTACTTGGCAGAAAGAGACGTGTGCCTAAGTAACTGGAATCCTGGTTGGCAAGTTAAGACATGAATGTTAGACAAGTCCCATCCTAGTAGACAAGTTAAGACATAAATATTAGACAAGGCAAGTCCTCTGCCACAATTGAATGCCCCAACCAATGGGAGCAGGATAAGTGTACAACAAAGACATGTTCCTAATAAAATCCCCATCCCTAAATCCTGATTGGTGGATAACTTGGCACAAATGTTTATAGATTTTAACCTTATAAGCCCTGTAAGATCTTAACTCAATGTCACGGTTCAACTCCCAAGTCTGTACCACAGCCCTGATGGATCAGTCCTGGAGCGGATGCTTGCTTGATAAACTACCCCTGTCTGACTGAGACCGGTGTTTGTATGGTTTGTGAGGCGACTCCTAGACCACAACACTCACCTAGCTTTTAAAACATGTGACCTGGAGTTTCTCATTTTATAGGCTAAGCATGTATAGGCCCTTGGTTCAATCCCTAGTACTGGAAGAAAAAAAGTCCAAGGGGGGAGGGAATCTTCAGAGTTTCTTACCTTGAGTTGACATAGGTTGTATCCATGGTATATATATATATATATGACAACCTGAATCTTCACATGAAAGAGAACTTTGCCATGTACACATGGAGGTCTCATGTCACCAGATTTTCCCATTGTTCATGAGATGGATATAGACTCTCATACTCACACTTTATAAAGTGAATAAAGCTGAAATCAGTGATTTGAGGATGACTGTAGTGCTCCAGCCTACAGTGTGGGATTACATGGAGTCTCAGTAGGCTCTGGGTTTGCTGTTAGTGTGTCTCTGAAGAGTCCCCTCTGGTTGGTGAAAAAGCCAGGCATCAAAGCCAGGGGATGCTGAAATTCCTGACCTTCCCCCTCTCTAGGTGGTGATCTGACAGAGCCCCCCTGAACACATCATGCTTCTTAGGTTCTGCCCTAACTGAGACCAGAGGCAACTCACCGCCATGGGCTTTGGTCTGATTTTCTTGAACTGTCTCCAACTGGATGCTGGTGCCGGTGGCCTCTGTAGTCCCATTCTGAGAAAGGGTTAGAGACAGGGGGGTTTCTGGCGGCGCTGAGTCCTTCTGGGCCACGGGCTCATGACGAGTAAACCAAGTCAGGCGGCTGACCTGAGAAGCAGAGGCGACCATGAGACACAGGTGGAAGCTGCCACTGTTCCTTATTTTTTTCCAACCCTGCACCACCTCAGCTTTCATGCTGGACACTGTTCATCATGTCCTCCAAGCAGCATGGGTTCCCCGATTCCTCAGAATCAACGACCACACCTCTTGCTTGCTCCCCTGTCTTCTGACAGCCCTCCTCTCTAACTGTCCCAGCCCTAGGGTACAGCCCTGTGAGCCACAGGTTGGCCCGTCAGCTTAGTTTTCTTCTGTTGAAGGACAAGGTTGCACCTGAGCTGCCAGGAACTACTAAGAACCAGGAATGTTTGTGGCTTTACACAATGGCAATTCTTAAAAAAAAATGTAGGGGGTTGGGGAGTGTGGCCCTGGCTCCCCATATAGCAGAATTGAAAAGATGGAGTCTGATGGCATTTTCTGAGTTCTGCATAGCTATGTCCCTAAAGACATACTCCAGACTTTCTGAACATTTCCATTGTCTTGCTTAAGCCTGGAGTCCATATTCTGTTCTTTTGATGAGTCTCAGAAGCTAGGCCTGTTAGCCCAAATATACCATCTCTTTGGAGGGTGTCTCTGTGAACCAGCTCACAGTGACCACAGTGATGAGGGTGGTAAAAGACAGAATCATGGAGAAGTAGAGGTAGTGGACATTCTTCACCACAGCTGGGCGGTCATCAGGCTGGTCACACCGAGGCTGCGTGTAGACAAAGTCCAGGATCAGCCTGACCAGTCCTAGCAGCAAGCCCAAGATCAGGCCTGAGAAGGCACCCTGTGAACCAAAGGAAAGTCATCTTAGGGATACTGAAGTCAGCAAAAGTTCAAGGCGCCCTCTCAGGGGCTGGTCTTTCTCGTGATGCTCACTGTATTGCAAAGCTGTGGAGTTATGGACCTGTCAAACTTCTCCAAATGCAGTCAGTCAGCCTTTGGTATTCTGAAGGATCAATTCCAGGCCCCATAGATAACAAACTTCTCAGGTGCTCAAATCCCTTGTATAGAACAGTATAGTGGGGGGGTGGAGAGATGGCTCAGAGGTTAAGAGCACTGACTGCTCTTCTGAAGATCCTGAGTTCAATTCCCAGCAAACACAGGCGGCTCACAACCATCTGTAATGAGATCTGATGCCCTCTTCTGGAGTGTCTGAAGACAGCTACAGTGTACTTACATATATAATTAAATAAATCTTAAAAAAAAAAAAAGAACAGTATAGTATTTGAACGTGGCCTATGTATGTTAAATCATCTTTAGGTTATGTATATCACCCAGCATAATGTGAATATCATGTAAATAGCTGCTATATTATATCATTGATATGATAACATAAAACTATCTGCACTTGCTCGGTAGAGACACGGAATTTTTTTCTTGCAAATATTTTTATCCTGCTGTTGATTGAATCCGGTTGAACCCACAGGTGCAGATGCCCAGCTATAATGAACTGATTACATATGCACACTCATTCCCTTCTAATCTGGTTTCCCTGTCAATGGCAAGAGTGTGTCAGGAAGCCAAGTGCGGTAATGAACACTTGTAAGCCCCACACTCAGGAGATGTAGGCGGAAAGATTGCGGGTTTGAGGCCAACCTGAGCGTGATGGTTACTTTTGTCCAGTTGACATAACTTAGGACCACCTGGGAAAGGAGGCTCAGTGAGGAGCTATCTGGACCAGGTCTGTCTGTGGGCCTGTGCATGCATCCTCCTCCCTACTTTTGACTGGATGTTATGTGACCTGACCACCTACGTCAGTCAAGTCCTTGCTACCTTAACTGCGCCAGAATAATCATCTGTGACCTGGAAATGGAAACTCAGTTCTCCCCTGGGTTTTTTGTCAGGATATTGTAACACAGAAATAGAAATGGCCCACATAGTGAGGCCCCGAGTTAAAAGAACGAACACAGGAGACACTTCCGGGAGCACCTAACTAGTCTTTTCCCGGCCTGTGGCTTCCCACCCAGGGTTCACGCTCCCTGGTGACAAGGCTAGCCCACACAGGTCCCTGCCAGACCACCCCCCTCCATTTCCCTCAGCGCTTGTGGACAGCACGCGAGTGTAGTGTCGCCAGTCCAGAGTTACCTTTTCATTGGTACGTTTCCAGAAACACCCCATGATGAAGACCATGGCCACGGGCGGCTGCAGGTAGGAGCTGATGGACTGGATGTAGATGAAAAGCTGGCCTCCCTGGCTGGCCTGCACAATGGGGATCCAGAGGATGGAGACCAGCACCAGGGCAAACACAAATATCCTGTGAGGAGAGAGGAAAGCAGGCGTGGCTTCTCCGAACACCCGCTTTCCTCCCTTTATTGTGCAGCTTCGCGGAGCTGTAAAAACTGTAAGACACGAGATCTGTCTCTCTCCCTCTCCCTCCCCCGCTAAGAGTATGATGCAGTATCCTTTGCTGAATTTTCAGAGTACCATCAACCCAGAGCTCAGGCATCGTGCCCAAATATCCCTCCCCCATTTTAAAGTTTATTCCAGCTGCCGCTGAGTAACTGTGGGCGCGCTTGCTCCCTCCCTCCGCATTAGCCTTCCCTGGAGCTCCATCCAAGTGCCCCCGGCCACTCAGAGTTTGGCCTTCAGCTGCTGCCTCAGCTGCATAACAGTCTCTGAGGTCCATCTGAGGGGTAACACACATCCATATTTCATACTCCCAGAGATACACACCCAGGCTGATCTTGAATATGTAATCCTCCTGCCTCAGCCTCCCAAGGGCTGGAATTTCAAGTGTGTGCTAACTCATCAGGATATTTCATTGATTTTAAAAAAAAAAAAATTAAGGCTAGAGAGATGGCTCCGTGGTTAAAAGCACAGGCTGCTCTTCCAGAGGACTTGGGTTCAAGTCCCAGCTCCCACATGGCAGCTCACAATTGTCTGTAACTGCAATTTGAGAGGATCCAGTGCCCTATTCTGGCCCTCAAGGGCACAAGGCACACACATGGTACACAAAGATACACGCAGGCAAAACACTCATACACACTAAATAAATCTTTTTTAAAAAAATGATTTTGGGGGCTGGTGAGATGGCTCAGCGGGTAAGAGCACCCGACTGCTCTTCCGAAGGTGATAAGTTCAAATCCCAGCATCCACATGGTGGCTCACAACGATCCGTAACAAGATCTGGTGCCCTCTTCTGGGGTGTCTGAAGACAGCTACAGTGTACTTACATATAATAAATAAAATAAATCTTTAAAAAAAAAAATGATTTTGTAGGCAGGGCATTCAGGGTGCATAACCTTTATGTGGAAGTCAGAAAATTTATAGGAATTGGCTCTCTTCTTCCACCATGGGGTGGGTGCCTGTGTATCGTACCCAGGCCATGAAACATGGCAGTAAGTATCCTCACTTGCTGAACTATCTTACCAGACCATTTCACTGCATCTTATGAGTGTGTGCCATGAACATGTCATTCTCTCCCTTTGCTTGTCCTTCACCAGCTGATGACAGCAGAATGTCCCCCTGCCCTTTGCTACTGTAAACTACTTGTATAAACATCTGAATATGGGTCTCTGGACATATGTCCTCATATCTAAGAATACAAACTTTTAAGCGATGTGGTAAGTTTATGCTTAACGTTGTAAGGACCCGTAGGGTTGTTTTTAAATGGAACTATTCATAGTCCCATGTGCACTGCATAGGAACCCTATCTTCCTGCATCACCTTTCCAGGCACTGGGGTGATAGGCGTGCACCACCATGCCTGGCTGTTCCTGGCATTCTAGTGGGGAGCAGTGGTGCCAAGTGTAGTAAATGATGCTGGGCGTCTTGTTGCGGGCTCCTTGTTACGTCTTCCTTGGTGAAAGCCTATTCAGCTGTTTTGGTGGTTGGTCATACTATGTTCTAAGAGTGCTTTGTACTTTCTAGATTACAAGTTCTTAAGCATGTTATGTGGTTTGCAAATATTTTCTCCAGTCTGTGGCTAATCTCTATATCTTTTTAATGGTGTCTTTTCAAGTGACCAAGTGCAGTGCATATCTGGCTTTTCTTTAGTAGGTTAACATTTCGGGTCAAGTCTAAGGACTCTTTCCCTGAACCACAGCTGAGACAGCCCTATACATGCATCTCGTAAGTGGCAGGGCTTCAGAGAGCAGCTTATCTGTGTCTATTTTCTATCCTATTGTCATGATGCTCATTTCTGCTCTCCAATTGGACTTCATGACTTGCAAGAGTCTTGGAATAGAAATGATCCCTGACCCAGCTTCAGAACATTGCCTGGCCCAGATACCTCCTACGATCCCCCCAGGTCCTAATACAGATTAGTGCTTCCCCTCTGAATGTCTAGGTCTCCTGATTCCCAGTCAGGACACTCATCAGGGCTTTAACTGTCTGTCTGACTTGGTTTCCACTTCTAGCATGAGCTCAGCAGATGCAAACCTTTTAGTGCTATGTTCTGGTACTGCAGGATTGTTTCTAAATACTGGAACATTATATTAGAGTACTATTCTAATACCAGAACACAACTGGTGTGCCCAGGACATCCCTTGAGTAAGTGACTAACTCCTGCCGAGGTCCTGCGACTCAGCAGCAGCTGGGACCAAGGCATCTTGAGTACACTGACTTTACCTGGCCATGAGCTTAGTCCCTTCATTGCTAGGGAATTGGATTTTTCACTGCCCAGAGTCCTAGCCTATAAGGCCTTACCTGCCCACAATCATGAGCTCCCTTTCAGATGCCCGTGGCCGGATGTGGTTCCACAGGTCCATGGTGAAGATGGTGCTGGCACTGTTAAAGATGGAGGTGAGGGAGGACATGAGAGCCGCCACCATCACAGCCATCATGAGCCCACGGAGTCCTGGGGGGCAGAAGGGAGGTCTAAAGGCCTTGGGCTTTCTGATGGCCGCTTCTGTCTTCACTTGGGGCTCTATTACCCCAGGCCCAAAGCTAGCTGATCCTGATGGCTCAGCTCTGAGGAGGTAGACCTTCTATTGGCATAGTCAGACAAAACTTTGTGGTCCTGCCAATGTCTGGCCTTTGGGGTGCCCATCGCTTTCCGTCTCATCCATATCTCAGATTAGCACCCAGACAGTATCCTTCTTTCTGGGTGGTCCAGGGGACTGAGTATAGGGGTGAGGGGACTTTACCTGTGGGCAAAAGTTCCAGCACAAGTTTGGGATACGCGATGTCTGAACAGCCAGAGGGGTTGCTACAGACCCGCTGGCAGATGTCGGGATGCGCACAGGCTACTTGATCTACGGAGGAAATGTAAGCCCACAGTGAGACAGACAGGTCTTGAGCCCAGGCCCGGCTACAGTGTGCCAGAACCAGGCCAGCCCTAGAAGGGTCTATGAGCTTATAGCCAAGAGAACTAGGAAGGAGCCTCAACTCTAAGCTGTTGCCATGCCACTTCAGCTTTCTGCCGCTTCAGCTTTCTGCCAATCTGTAGAGCTGGGATGATGCCATACTACTTCATAACATTAGCCTTGACTGTTGTCTGCAAAAGCAACTTTGTTTTGTAAGATTAGAACAAGGCTGGCAAGATGGCGCTGACCCTGCTGGCAACCTGTTTGATCCCTGGGTTCCCAGGGGTGGAAGGAGAGAACAAAAGCTCATGTTGCCTCTGACCTCCACACGGATGTCATGACACACGCACACATTCACAGAAACATACTTACCCCACCCCTGCTCCCACATACATAGTTCATAAGTGAACGATGGGCCAGCAAGTCTGAGGACCTTCATTTAATCTCAAGGTGCCATATTATACAAGGAGAGAACAGACTCCTGCAAGTTGACCTCTGACCTCACACAGGTGACATGGCACACTTGGATGCAAATGTGTGCACACAAAATGCACACACACACACACAAATGCACACACACACTCACATAAATGATTTTTAAAAATAGGTCAATGGATAAAAATTTAAGACACATTAAAAATGTAGCACCCTTCAGCCCTTCTTAGAAGAACAAAATACTCACAGGAGCAAATATTGAGATAAAGTGTAGAGCAGAGACTGAAGGAAAGGCCATCCAGAGACTGTCCTACCTGGGGATTCATCCCATATACAGTTACCAAACCCAGACACTATTGTGGATGCCAAGAAGTGCATGCTGAAAGGAGCCTGATATGGCTGTCTCCTGAGAGGCCCTACCAGAGCCTTACAAATACAGAGACAGATACTCGCAGCCAACCATTGGACTGAGTGTGTGGTCCCCAGTAGAGGAGTTAGAAAAAGGACGGAAGGAGATGAAGAAGAATGAAACCCCACAAGAAGAACAACAATATCAACCAACCAGTCCCCCAAGAGCTCCCAGGGACTAAGCCATCAACAAAGGAGTATACATGGCTCCAGCTGCATATGTTGCAGAGGATGGCCTTGTCATGCATCAATGGGAGGAGAGGTCCTTGGTCCTGTGAAGGCTCAATAGATGCCCCAGTGTAGGAGAATTGAGGGCAGGGAGGTAGGAGTGAGTGGGTGGGTGGAGGAACACCCTCATAGAAGCAGGGGGAGGGAGGATGGATTAGGGGATTCGGGGGCGGGGGACCAGGAAAGGGGATAACATTTGAAATGTAAATAAAGAAAATATCCAATAAAAAAAATTTAGCACCCAAGTATGATCATACAGAGCATAGTAAGAACATATCACTACTGTCACTGGACGCCAAATAGACTTGATTACTAATATCAAGTCATAGGAAGAATCATACCTCAGACTTCATCTCCTCAGCTGTCAGGGTGGGGGACAGCTATTCACATCTACAGTGAAGTCCCTCTGAGTTACTTTTTAAAAATACTTAGTTTTTTCTTCTCAGGTGTTGGGTCTAGGTCTAAGGTCTTTGTGCACACTGGGCGCGCAGTCCACTACTGAGCTGCACTCTAGTCCTGTCAGTGCTTTTAAACCACCACCACCCCCCGCCCTTCCTGCCTCTCTCAGCTGCTCATAGAGTTCAGTTACTGCTGCTCTCGCTTTAGATTCAAGCTCTCCATGAGTTTCAAACCCTGAATATCTTTCTTCTCTTTTCTCATCTTTTAATTAAAAAATAAAACTTTTACTTTTAGCTGTATGGTGGTGACACAAGCCTTTAATCCCAACACTCAGGAGGCAGAGGAGACAGGAAGATCTCTCAAGTTCAGGGTCAGCCTGGTCTACAGAGCAAATTCTAGTGGTTTCCAAGACAGCCAGAGCTACACAGAGAAACCCTGTCTTGAAAAACCAAACCAACCAAACAACCAAGCAACAACAACAAAACATTTATCTTTAAATTATATGTCCATAGATGTGTCTGTAAATGGGCTTGTGCACATGATTACAAGAGCCCAGAAAGAGGCTTTGGGTCCCCTGGAACTGGAGTTCCAGGGGGCTGTGAGTGCTAGCCTGGGTGCTGGGAACTTAACTCAGGTCCTCTGGAAGTGCACGACGAGCTCTTCACTATGAGCCATCTTTTCAGCCCCACCCTTTTGCTTCCTCCCCCTCCCCCCATTCTTTCCTCTCCTGAGAAGTTCTCTGGTTTCTCCAGTGTAAAACTGCCTACCCATCCTGGTTCTCTAGCTTGTTTCAGTGACGCACTCTGCTGCGGCTAGGGTGTAGTTTGAGTTCACGTGAAGAGTTTGGGTCCTCAGTGTGGCAATATCTATCTGGAGGCCTTTTAAAAGGTGGGATTTAGTAGGAAGTCCTTAGATCACTGGAGATGTGTCCCTCAGAAGGGTTAAGATTGGGCTGGAGAGATGGCTCAGTCAGTAAGATGCTTGCTGAGCAGGCATGAGGACCTGAGTTCAGCTCCCAGAGCCCACGTGAAAGGCTGGGCACAGTGACACACACTTGTGATGCCAGCCCAGGGGTGAGGGTGGGGAGGCAGATAGGAGAATTCCTGGAGCTTGCTGGCTAGCCATCCTGATCAGATCAGACCAGGTTCACTGAGAGACCCTGTCTTTAATAAAAGTAAGATAGACAGAAATTGAGGAAGGCACTCAATATCAACTTTCAGTCTCCACATGTACCTGCACACATATGTATTGTGTCTGCATATACACATACAAAACCATATATACCTATAGGCCATATACATGCACACACCAACCCTCAGAAAAATCAAGGACTAAAATCAAGGCTTTAGAGGAAACCATTCTAGAGAAGAAAACACTCAACAGCCTCACTGAAGGGGCACAGGAACCCCCCACTGCTGAAGTTCAAACCTGTGTGCTTCATTCTGCCCTGGGGAAGTTCCCCTCTCTATGCAGATGGAGAAGAACGAGGGTCCTCTCATAGACATTTAACCAAGGGCTTTTCCTAAAAATGTAACCTTCAAGCACAAGCTTACAAAGCATGCTCAGTGGGGAACAGTGTTCTTCCTACAGTATGTCCAGGCCCGGGAGAGTGGCCTGCTGGTAAGGTGCTTGCTGCGCAGGCGTGGAGACTGAGCTCGGGTACCTGGCACCCATGGATGGCTCAGCGCAGTGTAGGTCTTTAAAGCAGGTGCTGAGGAGATGGAGACGGGCAGAGCTCAAGGCCCCCTGGTCTAGCTGAGTCAGCCAGCTCTAGGGTCCGTAAGATGGGTTCAAACAGTGAGGCGGAATGACAGAGATCAGCCATTCACACCCAGAGAAAGAGAGAGAGAGACAGGGACACAGAGAGACACAGAGAGAGAACAGATAGAGGAGGATGGAGGGTGGGGCAGGAGGGAGAGAGAGGGGAAAGAGAGGAAGGAGGAGAGGGACTTTAGAATGTTCACATTGATGAAATTAATTAGTTCGACTAAGTTTTAAATGACCCCAGTGGCCCTGTGATAACACACCATTCAATAACATTTACTTACCTATTAATTAACAACTATTTATATATAACACGTCTGCTCGACAGAGACCTCATTCCATCTTACAGATGAGAAAACAAAGGAGAGAGAGGTTAAATGATGTGATTGAGGCCACATAGCTCCTAAGAGGCCGGCCTGAGGTTCAAGCAGACAGTCCGGCTCAGCCCAGGTTGGTTATGTGCCTATCACTAGCTCCTGACTCCACAGTACCACAGAGGCTCCTGGCCACAGCATCCTATTAAGTACTGTTTATCCCTGTATAAACTTCTTGACTGCATTCAAAGAAAAAAAACCTAGCAATACAGGGCAAATCCCAGCACTTGTGAGAAGCAGATTCGGGAACATCGTAAGTTCAAGGCCAGCCTAGGCCATATAAGATTCTGCCTCGAAAAGAAAACCTTATGGTGTGGGTGTGGTAGTGGTGGTGGTGGGTATGTATGTTCCTATAGAGTTATTTATGCTCCTGATATTTATTGTCACAGGAGGGGCTCCATCAGGCCAAAGTTACCAGAACACTGAGCTCAAACCATAAAGGACAAGCACATGACTTGTCTTGGGGGAATAAGCATGTGGAACCACAGGACCTTAGAGTAGTTTGTGGTATGAAGAATGCAGACTCCCACAAGCATCCACACCAGTGGGTCTTGTCTGCAGAGTCAGTGTTGGGGAGCAGTGTGACGTCAGTAGATAGATCACGAGACCATTTCCCAGAGCCTGAGACTTGCAGAGGGACTGATGACCTCTGCCCCTCTGCCCCTCACCTGGGAAGAGGACTCTGCTGACCATACCAGGGAACACCATCAGGAAAAGAGGAAGCACTTTCAGGTACGCAGCCATCAGGGAGCCGCCTTTGGCATGAGACAGGTTCTTGGCAGCCAGACTCCGCTGAACAATCACCTGGAACATAGTGAAGGTGGTTCGAGGCTGTAGGAGTGGTGGGACTGAGATCTGGGTCCTCGTTTAAGAGAAAGCATCTCTCTTCAGCTTTAACCCCAGTGCTGACTGGGCTGGCCATGACTCCTTCACTGTCCCCTCCCTATTATATCCAGAGTTAGACTTTGTCAGTTACATACAGTTCACTCCAGAATTAACCCACCTTTTCGGCTACCATAGTTAGGTAAAAGAATGTACTAAAGACAGTCCAATTAAATCTGTCAGTAGAACAACTTCATATACACACACATACATACACACACACACACACACACATATATATATGAATGTATTGTGTATATTATATAAAATATGCATATATACATGTATATGAATATATAAATATATGTATACTCATATATTGCATATATGTGTATATATAGAGAGAGATGGTTTGGCAGTTAAGAGCACTGGCTGCTCTGGCAGAGGATCCATTGTCAGTTTCCAGCACCCACATGGTGGCTCACAAGCATGTGTTACTCAGTCCCAGGGTATCTGAAGCCCTCTTCTCACTTACAGGCACCAGGTACACACATAGTACACTGACATACATCCTGGACAACATTCATAGACCTACAATAAAAATAAACAAATGCTTAGGAAGGCAAAGGAAAGATGGACTCTAGCAGGATAGGCCCAGTGTGATCGCTAACTGTGGAGGGAGCATGACCTGGCAGGCTGCACCTGGACATCTCATAGGTAGTTCTTAGGGGATGACATCACCTTGATGATGTCACCTCAGAGGAGCTGTGCACTTTAGATATGGAGTTACACAGCCTGGGTTCAACCCTGTCTCCTCACTGCTTGGCTGTGTGAACCTGGGAACCCAGTGTCACCTCTCTGTGCCATAGTATTCTCACCGACCAAATGAACAGCTTTGAAATTAGGTAGCAGTACTTGGAGTACTCAGGATGGCGTCTAACACACAGTAATCTCTCATAGATAACAATTGCCATAATTTGCATGATAGGTTTTTCTTCTTGTTCTGCTTTTGTTGTTGTTGTGTTTTTAAAAAATATCCTTTTGTGTTAAAATAACTATTTTCCTAACTAACTGGAGACCTCACTCAGCACCTTGAACAAGAAGAATGTGCAGGGGTAGGGTTTATCCCCCTCTGGACCATTCCCCTAAGTTTTGCTAGACTTTACAGTACAATGTGCACAAATTTAGGACAAAAGTAAGGCTACATTGAGGACCATTTCTCTGAAGAAGCTACAAGACCAAACTCCACCAGAGGAGTTACAGTGTCAAGGATGGAGCTAAATAGAAAATGTTTGCTAATGCTACGACTGCAGAAACAGTGACAGAAGCCGGGCGTGGTGGTGCACTCCTTTAATCCCAACACTCGGGAGGCAGAGACAGGCAGATTTCTGAGTTCAAGGCCAGCCTGGTCTATAAAGTGAGTTCCAGGACAGCCAGGGCTATACAGAGAAACCCTATCTCGACAAAGAAGGAAAGAAAGAAAGAAAGAAAGAAAGAAAGAAAGAAAGAAAGAAAGAAAGAAAGAAAGAAAGAAAGAAAGAAAGAGTGACAGAAGCTGAGCCAGGGGACAAGAGTTGGGACCCAAGGGATCCATCCCCTCTGAGCTCAAAAGCCCTGGTCATGACTGGGACAATCTCATGTGGCTTTTCAAGTCTAAACTGATAGAAGTTGTAGCCATTGAGTGGTTCTTTTTATTTTTGATTCTGTGTGCTCTCAGATTTCTTTCATCTCACTGTACTTTTTTAAAAAGTGGCACCCTTAACCTCTCACAGGACATGCTTATCTGTCATCTCTCTGTGTCCCTTGACACAAAGTAGCAGAGTACCTTCATATGGGCTCCAGATTCATAAGTGCCAGAAGTGTCTGGGCTGTTTGTTGAACAAATGACATGCACTGCAAATCTTGAAATAAAATTTATCATTTTCTTATCTTCTTATAGTGGAGCTTATGACTGGCTCTTCCCAGACATCAAGCAGTGTTTTACACACACACACACACACACACACACACACACCTTTGTGACCAGCAGCTCCAGATCCACCATTAGCATTTGTAAGAGTAAGAAGAAAAGCAACTGGTAGAGGAGAGGATGGAAGAAATAGAGGATATGGGGAAACAGAGGACAGTATACAGCAAAGTCACACCGCTGACGTCAGCCACCCCAATGCATCCAGGAGGCCTTCAGCCAGCTCCCATACCTGATCTGTACACCAATACCAGAGAGATGGGATGGACATGCCAAACAGGATCCCAGGCCACGGGAGATCAGATGTCAATGGATCTCGGAAGATGTGGAAGGCATCTTCTCGGGGTAGCCCACAGCTGCTGTTCTCACTCCGGTTACTAGCCAGGGCTAAGAAGTACTGGTCCTTCAGACCTTCCATTCCACCAACAGCTGCAAAACCTAGGGAGCAGAGGAAGCCTATGATTGCCAGAACCCCATGGAGTACATAGCAAGGTAGAGACAGATCGTAGCCCAGTTAGAGCAGAACTCCTGAGGAACGGTGTCCCTTTAAGGGTTTTTCGTCTGCCCTTTTTCTCTTGTCTTCATACCTGCTGTAGATTGCTTCTCAGAGTAGTTTTCTGTTAAGTTTATCTGTTTACACAGACTTGGGTGTGCGGGTGTATGGGTTTATTCGTGTGCACATGCCCTAGTGGAATGTCAGGGTTAGATCAGAGGGCAACTTGAGAGAGTCAGTGTTCTCCTGCCACTGCATGAATGCCAGGGATAAAGCTCAGGTCATAAGGCCTGATGGCAAATGCCTTTATCCACGGAGTCACCTACTGACTGACTACTATCCCTGAATGCACAGTATAAAGCATGGGGGGGAAAATAAATAAATATATATATATATATATATATATATATATATATATATATATATGAAGCAATCCATCAAATAATAGGTCTCTGATGTTAAATGATAAAATTGTTTGGTTATGAAACTGTGAACACACACAAAGGTATTCAAATAGCAAGGAGCTGGGGAGATGGATCAAAGTGTTTGCTTGTTTGCTTCACACACACAAGGCCTGAGTTTGGATCCCCGGCATCCACATAAGAGCCAGGCGTCATAGTGATCATCTGTAACCACACCGTTAGGATAGCAAAAGAAGAGGGGTGGATCCCGAGGGCTTGCTGCTCTAGCTAATGGGTGAGCTCTGGGTCCAGAGGGAGATCCCAGTCTCAGACAATAAGGTGGAAGAAGATGGAGGAAGACACCTGACATCAACTCCTGCCCTCCACATGTGTGCTCATGAGCAAGCACATCCATAGACATGTGTACAAATACCACACACACACACACACACACACACACACACAATCAGCAACAACTCTAATTCAATTTAAAAAAAGAAAAAAAGCTTGGGCTTTTTTTTTTTTTATGTCAAAGTCATAGGTCCTGCTAATATGGCTGTAGTTTGTGACCCACCTTTAAAATTGGAAAATGTTGAGAGGCCCACCTGCCACAATGGCCACACAGCTTGGCCTGGATAAAGACACCAGAGGCCCCTCTGCCTTGTGGCCCACCTACAGAGAGAGCCACTATGATGTGCAAGTATGTGGTAGAGAGTTGGGAAAGGAAGAGATGCTGAACAGTGTGAAAATTTTGAAGAGAGGTGGGAATGGAATTGGAGGGTAGAGAGGAGCAGCAGCCTGGCGTGAGTAGCCTCTGCTGTCACCTGAAGCCATGGTCCTGTCCCAGCTGGTGCTATGGGCCATGTTTGTGTCCCTGGCCATGCAGCAGCAGGGTCTGTGCCAATGTCTGTGGCCCATGTCACCACCAAAAAGCCATGTAGATACCCCTGCTCTGGGCTGCTGCCTGGGACCATGTTAATGTTCAAGGGCTGTGCAGAGCTGGCCCCGCTCATCACCAGCTGTGGCACTTGGGAGAGTGCCCCCCATACCTTACCTGGGTGGCATAGCAGAGCGGTCCTGGTAGCAGGACGGGGACAAGAGGTGAGCTGCCCAAGGGTGTGAATACAGAGGAGCTGGCGCCACCCCTTGTCTGGAGAGATGGCTCAGCAGTTAAGAGCACTTGCTTGAGTGCCTAAGAGAAATGGGGTTCAATACCCAGCACCCACATAGAGGCTGACAACCATCTGTAACTCTGGTCCCAGGGCCTCCAGTGCCTCAGCAGATACTGCATGCATGCAAGCACACATGCACTCATGCAAGCACACACACATGCATGCACCCCCTACCCTGTCTACATGCACACACACACACACACACACACACACACACACACACAGAGACAGAGACAGAGAGACAGAGAGAGAGACAGAGAGAGAGAGACAGAGAGAGAGAGACAGAGAGAAGGGCATACACGCAGACAAAATACCCAAACACATAAAAGAAATTAAAACGTTTTTGAGAAGCAAGTGAATCTGAACAGACAAACCACAGCAGACAGCACAGTTGGGTATAGAATTGAATCAGAGGTAGGATCAAGCTTCCTAAGTTCGTGAATCATTTGTTGATTATTGAAGTACAGACCGTGGCCCAGAGGGAAGGCGGGGGCCTGGGATTCTCTCTGATTGAAGTGCAGACCCTGACTTGGCAGATCAGGCTTGGGGGCTAGGATTCCTTTTATGAGCTCCAGGGTGACACTGAGGTTGCTGGCCATGGACCACACTCTGGTAGCACCAGTGTAAGAGCTATCAGCATATCAAATAAAACTCCACTTGGATAAAAGATAACAGCTTCTGAATTTTAGCCTTCATCTACTCAACCCCTTCCAGATCATTTTTCCAGGTCATTAAGCAGCCAATCATATCAGTATCTGTAAACAATAATGTCATCTCTTTGATTTCAATAGATGTATCTTATATTTTATATGGCATCAAGTAATAAAAATAGCCTTTTCCTGTTTCTACTAGGACAGTTTGTAGTATCAAATGTTCTGGTTTCTTCTTTAGAAAACGGAATATTAAGGTTTTCTATTTTTTTCTTGAATCAAATTTAAAAAGTCACAGACTATATATGAGCAAGGAATGATGGCTGTCTCTCAACCTGGCTATTTCCTGCCATATGGCTGATTCCTGCTGTAATGATGTAAACTTCTTTTCTATAAGGCAGACTGAAAATGACAGACTGAAATCTCTGAAACTGTGAGCCAACACAGATCTTTCCTGTTTCTAAGTTGTTCATGTCAATAATTCTATTACAGCCATGGAAAAAACTTACAGACATAAAAACATAACAAAACCCAAAAAACCTCTGCAAGACCAGACTCCATCACAGCACAGGTATTGCCCAAGGGATTTGAAGCTGGAAGTGTACAAAGAGTTATCAAAAACAAAACAAAACAAAACAAAAATCTAAACTCGGCTTAGCCCCTAACCAGATTGGCCCCTCATTAATAACCTGGCCAAAGAGCTATGCTCATATCCAAACGTAAATTCAATTTACTCAACATCAAAGGAAATAATGAGATGCCCAAGAAAGAAAGAAAAATGACCTACCGTTTTGAAACAAAGTGATAAAGGCAAACTGAGAGGTGACCCAGATGTTGCAACTGTCAGACAGGAAATGAAAAATAACCGTGATTAATAGGTTATATAGGCTGCAGTGCCAATGTGGGCAATATTCATGACTAGAGGGATAATCTCAGCAGATACACCAGGAAGGGCTAAATGGGGCTGGGGTGCAGTTTGGTGGTAGAGTATACACTTAGCAAGCATAAGGAGGTGGGTTTGTACACCAGTAACAGAAAAATGAAAGGGAAGGATGAAAAAGAGAGAGGTAAGGGAGGAAAGAGAAAGAAGAAAAGGTGAAAGGATATAATGGAGATAATACAGAGATGACAAATCGCTCTTCCATCAGCAAACAACACAGCCAAAGAAGCCATCAGCAAGCTAGAAAACATGCAAGTAGAAATAACTCATGCTGAAATAGAAAGAAGAGACTGTGAGGTGTGACATGGGGGGGGGGGGGTTTGGTGAGACTTGGAACTAACCGGGTATGGTGGTGCACACCTTTAATACCAGCAGTGACCCTAACCCTGAGAGGCAGAGACAGAGGCCAGCATGATCTACAGAACAAGTTCCAGAACATCCAGGAAGAGGAGAAGAAGGAGAAGGAGGAGGAGGACGAGGAGAAGGAGGGAGAGGAGGAGGAGGAGGAGGAGAAGGAGAATGAGGAAGAGGAAGAGGAGGGGGAGGAGAGGAAGGTGGGGAGGAGGAAGAGGAGAAGAAGAGAGGAGGAAGAGGAGAAACGAGAAGTTAAAATATGCCATTAAATCACAGTTCCACAAATCTCAAGAGTCTTAATGAGGATGGACACAAGCCACATTTACATATCCTATTAGAAATGCTGCAACAGAAGAGTAAAGGAACCAGGCACAGTGGCTTAGAAGTTCAGCGAGGGCCTCAGCCACACTGTGAGAAAAAGAAGCAAAAGGCATTAAACGTTAACAATTTAAAAAGATGATGCTGAAACCTTCAAGGCAGCCAAAGGAGGGGTGGGGTGGGTCTCGGTACACGGAGGTACACTGAGATACCCAGAGGTACACAGGGGTACACAGAGGAGTAGAAGTGAGAACAGTAGACCTCCCCCGTGTGGTGAAGAAGGCGGGAGAGACT
This sequence comes from Mus minutoides, assembly GCA_902729485.2. Classification (NCBI taxonomy): domain Eukaryota; kingdom Metazoa; phylum Chordata; class Mammalia; order Rodentia; family Muridae; genus Mus; species Mus minutoides. The sequence continues at coordinate 38,853 of LR755223.1, forward strand.
CCGCCAACGTACTGGAAAATCAAGTCACAACCAAGATTATTATATACAGTAAAGGTGGTTTCCAAAAGTGATCAACAAACAGGGGTGTTTTCAGACATGCAAAAATGTACTACGACAGAAAGAGAAAACAGAAAGGAAGAACTTTCTTTTTCTTCACCAGGCTGCAGAGCAGTCTGACTAAAGGCTAGCAAGCCATCTTTGTTGTTTGAAGCGTGAAGCAAGTGTATGGCTCAGCGGTTCTTTCTTTGAAATCTCATTTGAAAGTTGAAGGTGTCCTATGTCCAAAACACAGTCCGTGCCCTGCGCAGTGCTAAAAGCCAAATTCTTCCTGTGCCTTTGGGACCCGCGCCTGGGCTTTTCCACAAACATCACCAGTTTCACTGCCAGAGGCAAGATGGCTTCAGTTTAAAGTCTGAAGCCGCTTGCCTAGGCCTGAGTCCTCGTGTTATGTTTGTTTTCTAATATTCTGTCTCTTTATGTTTCCCTGGCTGAACGTGAGCTCCTGGGCTCCAGCTGTCTTCAGTCTGTCAAGTGCCCGGACTGTGTGCGCGCATCACCACACCTGGCTGCCAGCTGACTTATTAGCCTCGTTTGGCAGTCAGTGCCTGGAGTTTTGCGATCTAAAAGACTAACAAGCTAGGGTTGGCTCAGAAGCCTTCAGTATCACTTGCCATACAATTGTAAAGACCAAAGCTTGAATGCCTGGAACCAGGGATGAAGTAGTTGTACATGACAAGCCACCTGAAATGCCAGTGTGTAGTAGGTGGAGGTTGAGTCTCCATAGCAAACTGACTAGCTGTACTAGAATTGTTGGGTTTATGTGCAGATTTGAAGACACGAGATGCCCAAGGTCAACCTTGGACCTCCACAGGAAAGTACACACACACCCCCACCTGTGTGCCCCCACACAAGCAAATATGCATACATATGTGCATGCACCACACGCACACAGAATAACGAAGATCTCCCATGTCACTGTATCATTTTAGATGGACATGAGTCCAAATGTCATGTGCTTTGACATGTTGTGTGACACTAGGTGACATTAAAGCACTGTTCTGCTGTTTATTCCTATGTGTCCAAATCTCAAAAGGTCAAAAACATCACTGTCTGTCAAAGTTTGACACCTCCCTTCCTTTCATTGATTGATGTAATCGTCTATCCACACCAGTCTCAGAAAAAAAGTTTGTCCATTTGTCACTTTAAAAAAATAGTCAGTTCATTCTCATTTCCGCTACAAAGTGGTCAGCTCTGAAACTGTATAAAAACAGCTCTGAAACAAGTAACAAAACAGGACTCAGCAGGTTGTACTTATATACTTCTATATGCATAATAACAGTACTCAGAGAAAGAGAGACCATCAATATGAGGGGGAGTGAGGGGATCCATATAGGAAAGATTGGAGAGAGAAAGGGACAGGAGAAGGTGACATAATTATATTTTAATTTAAAATATTTTAAAAAAGAAAAATAGCAAAATCCAGAGCTGGGGGTATGGCTTGCTGGAGCCATGTGAGAGCTGCATTGAGCTAGAGTCCTGGGGGAGGGGCAGACAAGTGATTCCAGAGCTGACCAGCCCAGCCAGTGTAGGCAAACTAGTGAGCTCTGGGCTCAGTGAGAGACTGTCTCAAAACATTAAGGTGGAGGAGAGTAACTGAAGAAGAAACCTGATGTTTCACACGGCACATACAAACATGCAGGTGATGTCCTGCCTCAGCTCACACACACACACACACACACACACACACACACACACACACACACACACACACGGGAATAGGAAGGAGCAGGTGGTAACTGAATATGCTTCCTGATCTCTGGGCTCACTTATCACAGTGATGGAAAGAGAGCTCCCCACTTACTGTAGCCCATGAGGATGAAGGCTCCTATAAGCATGATACCAGTCTGCAGAGCATCAGTATAGATGACAGCAGCCAGGCCTCCTGTAGGGAAGAGCACAGGTTAGGGTCAGGCACTCCCACAGGAGGATTAGTCTGGGTTAGAGGGAGCCAAGGTGGAGATCCCATGGATTTCTTAGGATTGAGGAGCCTCACAGATGGCTGCCTCAGCTGGTTCCCCCTGTGCGGCGAACATTTTACAGTGTTGCTTCGGCTTCAACTCCCACTGAAGGGAGTTGAAGCTGATTTCGCTACTTCTGTGTCTGCGGTGATCAAAAGAATAGGGTGGACATGCTTGCATGGGACGCCACATCTTCCCAGCAAACTTATGGTGGCTCCCAACCATCTGTAATGAGATCTGACACCTTCTTTGGGGATGTCTGAAGACAGCTACAGTGTACTTAAATATAATAAATAAATAAATAAATAAATAAATAAATAAATAGTTTTAAGACGCCTCAGGCACTGTGGTACCACACACCCGGAATCCTAGAATAGAAGGTGGAGGCAGGAGACTACCGAGCTTGCTTTGCTCGTGACTAGACTAGGAAACATAAGACCATGTTCCAAAACAAGGAACTCAGAGGCAGAGCACTTAGTGAGCCTTGGGTTCAGTCCTCCGCCCCACTTAACTCAATGGAGGAGAAAAGCTGTTCCCCCACAGCCCAAGCTAACAAGGGAGCCATCTGTTTACCAGAGGACAAACTGCTGGGCAATTAGGAAAACATGTAGAAACATGTAGAAGGGCGTGGCGTCCTTAACATCCCCTTCCCGAGCATCAGTAATGGAGCCCTCTCCCGAGTGATGGGAGACCTGGCTTACAATCCCACCCAAACACTCTGCTGTTCTCTCAAGCGAGGCAGAAGTCACGAGAGCTCATAGTTTAGTGCTCCGAGTTCATCTTGTTTCTACACCACAGTTTGATACCCTCTGAGCCCTTCTTTTTTCCCATACTGAGGCATACCATTCTACTCAATTGGTCACTGAATATCTGGTGGCACCAGGCTCTGAGTGCCCACCAAGAGGCAAGTTCCTGTCCTCGTAGAACCTCCAGCCAAACAGAGGAGACAAGACTCCTTCATTCAAGGAACTCAGAGATGAACTGGCCATGACAAAGATGAAATGAACATGACAATTAGCTCACTCCCCTCCAGCTCTGAGCACATGGCTTCCAGTAGTCTGTCTGCATTAGGGACCTCTGTGTACAATGAGTTGTGTCCCCTCCCTCCCTGATAAGGGTGGTGTTCTGTGACACTTGGAGCAAGTTTTTTGTTTTCTTTCTTTTTCCTCCAGAGTACTAGTCCCTTCCCTGCCTCCTAGCCGGCTCCACAGAGCGGCCGGCTGCAGTCATGTTCTGAGGTAAGCCTTTGAATAGCAGCCCCTGAAGCTCAGTGGTTAGGGCACATTGTCATTGTCACTGACACTCTGGCTATTCTGTGGATGGGGATGTGTGCTCTCATCCCACGGGCTCTACAGTTGTCCTCCTCTCTGCCTAGAACTCTCCACACACTTCTCATGTCACTTAGATTTGATTGCGAGATCACCTTTGAGAGCCCTTGACTGAGTATCCTGTTTTTAAAAGAGATTTCCCTTTTAAAAGCTCCTTTAAAAGAGCTTCCCCAGCTCCTTAGTCACCCTTGATAGCATTTATCAATATACTCTGAGATTGACAATTGATTTCTTTGTTCATGATTTGTTTCTTCATAGCCACTAGAAGTTCTCTCTCTCTCTCTCTCTCTCTCTCTCTCTCTCTCTCTCTCTCTCTCTCTCTGTGTGTGTGTGTGTGTGTGTGTGTGTAAAAAAGTTTTAGGTTATGTTGTTAATTTGGTTTCAGTAGTTTTCTCTTGGTATGGGGGAGGTGTTCTGGAGAAACAGGATCTCTGTATAGCCCAGGCTGGTCTTGAACACCTGCCCCAGGCCCCCAAGTTCTGGAATTATAGGCCCGAGCCAACACAACCAGCTTTATAATAGAGACTTTTGTTTCAAAGATCTATTTCCATACCCAGTTTTCTATGGCAAATGGCACACAAGTGATCGACATACGTGAGTATGTGTATGTGTGCAAACATTTGTGCAATGAATTACACCAAGAGGAGGCAGACAAGGGTAAAGCCAGTGTAGATAAGCAGGTGACTAGTCAAAACACAGTTATTTGAAAGCCTCCTACTTGAGCATAAATTTAAAAGGTAAATATAGAGCTGTCTAAACTAAGGGCCTTAAACTCAGGATCCTCCTGCCTCAGCCTCCTGGGTGTTGGGATGATGGACATGCTTCCATCTGCCTTATCTGGCTTATCTGTGGTGCATTTAAATAATCCCTCATCTTATTGAATAACCTTCTTCCCTTTGCATATGATTTTTAAAATGTGATTGTTCAGGACAGTGGAGAGAGTGTGAGATTTAGTAAGTAAATGGCCTTAGCCATGGTGTGTCACAGAAGGTGTGTCAGGATAAAGTGGGTGGCCCACAGCCCTGCCTACCAACTCTCTAAGTATCACCCATGCCCCATGATACCTGCAACAGTGTACAGAGCTGTGATTGCCAGCAGCCCTACTATGGCCAGGTACAGATCCAGATGCAAGGACTGCTGAATGAAGATGGCCCCTGCATACATGTCCACCTGTAGGATGGGAAGTTGAAGAGTGAATGGATAGGTAGATGGACTAGGGAGAAGGGGTGGATGGATGGATGAGGAGTGTGTGGAGGAGGGAGTGTGTAGATAGATAGATGTCCAGAGAATGGATGGAAGAGGGACTGAATGGGTGAATGGAGACGGAAGTAAATAGGTAGACTCATGAAGGAGTGGATGGATGGATGGATGGATGGATGGATGGATGGATGGATGCACAGATGAGTGGATGGACAGATGGATGGGTGGACAAGGAAGTGGGTGGATACATGGGACAGGGAGTGAGTGAGTGATTGAAGAGGACAGAGTGGATTATGATGGGCATTCCCAGCAACTCCCCATGACCAGGCTCTCTCCCAAACTCTGACAAATAGAGAAAAGCTACACACATTATTTCCTCATGCATCTCATCCTAGGCTGAAGGGTAGGGGCTCAAAATGAAGCCCCGTGGGCAGTTACGATTGAGAGACCTGCCCTGCACTCTGGAAACAACCTCATGGCCTCCCACTTCTGCTCTCTTCCTACCTGCCCTTCTCTACACTGTGACCTGTGTGTTCCAGCCAGGGTGATCTCATTCACCTGTGTGGCTCTCACATCATCCATAGTAGGCAAGCAAGAGCTGCACACCAGGCCCTTCAATGCTGGCCAGTTGGTAACCTCATATTCCTTATTCACTCTGTAGGGCTTTAGGCTCTGCCTCTTAACACACCATGATTTCATGCAACTTCTAGCTTTGGCTTGTGTTAGTCTAGCCATCTGGAATGGCAACACTCCTCTTTCCAACTGGTGGACTGCTCCTAAGATGACACTCACCTTGTGCCAGACTATAAGGAAGCATTCTAAAAAGAGTGCCTTGAGTCTGCAGCCAGGACACAGTCCGCTGCTGCTGTTTGTACTAGATGGGATGTCTTCTGCCCCTGCAGGACAGACATCCATGTAGGACGAGAGCATCACCACCCCCAGAGGTGACATCTTGAGCTGATCCTGCTGAGCAAGCCAGCCTGGAGGTTGCAGTGCATGTGGTGTTTGCCACCTTCCTGGAGACTAGCCCATCCAAAGGTCAGTGTGAGGCATGCCCAGGCAGTCCCCAGCACATCTGATTAAGATCTGCCCACTCTCTGTTTCTGGAGGAAGGTCACAGGGCAAGGAAGTGGGGGTGGTTCTTGGATCTCCGTTCATGCTGAGATGTCACCAAACATACTTTGACAGGCCTAGGGAGGGATTCCTTGCCTCTGCCTGTCCTTTCTTCATGATTCTCCTGCCTCCTTCCCTCTCTCTATTCCCTCTAACATCAAACCTGCCCCAGAGAGAAGTGATGTAGGAGAAATGCCTTGCTGTGCACTCGGTTAGCCTCTCGCCGTGCCGTAGGAGCATGGCTAGGGTGTGTGTTCACCTTACCACCTTACCGAGATCTTGGTGAAGATGTAGATGAACAGGTAGAGCACAGCCAGGGTGATGGAGATCCTGCTGCCCCCGAAGCGCCGCCTTAGGTATTCTGGCATCGTGGTTACCTGGGGGTTGAAACCGCTTGTAGCCCCGCCCCAGGTGGCCTCTGGCAGTTGCCTCCTCAGCCTGGCTACCAGCCCTGCCCATCTCTCCCATACCCACTGAACTCAGAAGCACAGAGGATCTTTGTGGGCTTCTCCATGGGAAACAACGAGGAAGAGGACTTGGGGAGGGGCAGACTGTGGAGGCATTTGGGTCTAGACAGGGTTTTGTACCTAACTATTATGTTTCAGGTGTGTGTTCATGTGTGTGTGTATGTGTGTGTGTGTGTGTGTGTGTATGTGTGTGTACACGTGTGTGTGTGTGTGTGTGCACATAACGACTGCATGCCACAGCACAAATGTGGAAGTCAGAGGACAGCTTGCACAAGTTGAATCTCTCCTTCCATCATGTGGGTTTGAGGATCAAACTCAGGTTGCCAGGCTTGGCAGCAAGCACCTTTCCCAGCTGAGCCATGTCACCACCCCAGACACAAGGCGGGATGTTTTCCATCCTAGTTTAGCTGTAGGCTGAATTTCTGTAACTTATTTTTTTCTATTTAAGCAAACCTGCCTTTTTACTTAACTTTATACTAAAAAACTTTATGCTTTTGGTTTTTTGAGGGGGAGATTTCAAGATAGGCTCTCCCTATGTATCCCTTACTATCCTAGAACTCACTTTGTAGACCTTCAACTCAGCCTGCCTCTGCCTCCCAAGTGCTGGAAACACAACCTTGCCTGGAGATTTTTTTTTTTTAAACAGTGCTAGAAATTGAATTCTGGGCCTCTTGCACATTAAGTAAGTGTTCTACTCCTGAGCTACACTCCAACGTTTGAAAATGAAATTTAAATTGCTACTATAAGTAGAAAATCAGTCCCAAATTTAAGGAAACCCAGAAAAATGAATAGATTGAGCAGCAGGCATTGTCTGTAGAGAGCCGCTCATGGAGACAGAGAGAAGGTATCCATGAGCAGATGGGCAGTACTAACTGGACAGGGCAGGGGAGGACCGGGAGGAGGACATGGAGGAGGCGGAGGAGACAATGATGGCATGCAGTTGTAAGGAATACATTGAGGCAACCCAAGATGTGGAATTGGAGGGGAAATGTGGTATATGATCATGTTGTATACATGTACGAAATTCTCAAAGAATAATTTTTTAAAAAACAGAGAGGAGCAAGAGATAACATTGCTGAAGTACTAAGGGCATCCAAGCTGCACGTGAGACTTTGCCCTCTGTCCCGTGATAAGATGAGCATGCCCCATAGCATATCACATAAACACACACAGTGCTCGCATGTCATTAAACACAAAATAAAGCTCACTTTAAAAATTCAGGGGGAAAAAATCCACCAGGCAAGATGGTTTATGCTTGCAATCCCAGCATTCAGGAGGCGGAGACTGGAAGATTAAGAGTTTAAGGTTATTCAGTAAGACCTTGTTGCAAAATAAAATAAAGAGAAAAATAAAAACCCTGAAAGACAATGGAAAGATAAGTTTTGTTCCATGGAACAGTGTAGTTGGTCCCACAACCAACACCGAAATCATTACAGGAATCCCTGTCTGCCCATCCTCCAATGAGAAGAAAGGAATTCTGGGAACAGAATGTGCAGACTTGAGAAACGGTGAGCAGAGAACATCCTCATCCAAGAGGCCCTGAGTTCTGACCACTCCCAGATATCTGGGATGGGAGGCTGAGGCTGAAGCTGAAGCGGGCATGAGCATGTCAGATGCCCCAGGGACTGGGGTCGTCCATGCCTCTGAGAATCTTGATTTGAGTTGTAGTTTTACAGGCTATGGGATATCCCTCTTAGTCACTCTGGGACCTGGGGCCAGCAGACATTCCTCTACAAGGTCACAGGTATCAGGTGAGGAAGGATGGGTGATAATGATAATCACAGGGTGCATGTCTACATTTGGAGAGACTGTGCTGTGGTTTGGACTCACAGCATCTTCCAAAAACTCACATGGGAAGGGCTTGGTCCCCAGTTGAGTCAGAGAAGTCATTGGATCCTGGGGGCTCGGACCTAGTAATGGATTAATCTATTGATGGATTCATAACTTGCTGACATTATCAGAAGATGGAGGGAGCTAGGATGTTGCCCTGGCTGGAGTCACAGAAGACCTGCCTTGAGGGATAGATTCTGTCACCAGCCTTTTCCTGACTCTCTGCTTCCTGGCTGCTGTGAATTGAGTGGCCTTTCCCATCATGCTTTTCCCTTGACGATGTTTCTGCCTTGCCATGAGTCTAAACCAAGGGAGCCAACTAATAGAACTCTCTGGAAATGTGAAAATAAGCCCCTCCCCTTCTTTATCTCAAAGACTTTGACACAGTGCAGATGAATGACTAATGTGGGCTGAGTGGCCAGACCTGCTTCAAGAACAAGTCTTGGTAGTGATCCCAGCATTTGAGAGACTGAGGCAGGAGGATTATGAGTTTGAAGCCAGCCTGGACTACCCAGTGAAAACCTGCCTCAAAAAAGTTAAACTGGTAAAATCATAGTAGAATCTGATGGAATGTTCTAGACAGTAGGAGTGTTCCAAGTAAGATGAGTTAGATGTTGACACATATTTGAATTTTTCGTGTTAAAATATTGCCAAAAATAAATATAGCAATAGATATGTTTAGGATCAATAAAGCTTTGTTATCCATCTCTTCTCAAAAGGCAGGTTGGGATGCTGATGCTCATGGATGTCCTGTCTGAGTCCTCTTACTTGCTGCAAGGATGTTCAACAGGAAGCTTCCGGAAGTATTTTATGCTGAGCTCTGACACTGTCAGGAATAGTGCACAGAGAGGTTGAAGCAAGCCTGGTACACTGTGGGAGCTGAGCACAATGGGTGCTCCAGTCCATTCAGATAAATGTGTCAGAAAAGACTCACGGGCAACCACTATCTAATCTGTGAATGACAGACAGCTATATCTGGCCTTGGATCCTGAGCTCCATTGGTTGCCAGCATTGACTATCAGTTGGCCCTGGGGTCAATCTAGGAGACTACAGCTTCTACCCACAGGAAGTTTCTAGTTATTAAAAGACAGAAGAGGAGGAGCAGGAAGGAGAGAACAAAGGAGAATGTGCATCATTAACACACTACACAATAAGCCTTCGTATCTCAAGGTATCCCTTGTTCTACAGTCCAGGCCATTCAGGAACTAGCCCTGTGAGTCAGAGGATCTAGACCACAATACTCCTCCACATTTAGATTCAGTGCTAAAGGACCAGGGGACCAAATAGGTACCATCCCTCTTGTTGGCACTGGCTGTATAGGCAGAAGTAAATACAGCAGCCAGATGTGGTGGCACATACCCATAATCCTGACATGGAGATCACAAATTCTAGGTCAGCTTAGACCACATACCGAGACTGTCCCAAAAGCTAACTAAAACAAGATAACTTGAACAAAAGACAGCCACCCTTAGAGATTACCACTCCAACTCCCAGGGCCATGGCTGACAGTGGGTCTGCACTAGGTTATATTCTCTGTCTCTCTTGATGATAGAAGGCTTTAGAGGGAACCTCAGAAACTTTCTCCAGAGTTTATAATTTATTACTATTTCTTGTGTGTGCACACGTGGGTGAACTAAATATGCCTGGTTATGTGCATGCACTTCCAGGCTGGAATTCAGCCTAGGGCTCTTTGTTTCTCAGGAGCCAAACCTTATTTTTTAAGAGAGGAACTCTCACTGGGCTCCAGGCTGCCTGGCTAGGATCCTCCTGTCTTTGCCTCCTCAGCACTTTATTTATTTATTTATTTCTATTTTTCCTTATTTTAATTTATATAATGTATGAGTGCTTTACTGCATATGCATCTGCAGGCCAGAAGAGGGCATCAGATCCCTCTATTGATAGTGTGAGCCACCACGTGGTTGCTGGGAATTGAACTCAGGACCTCTGGAAGAACAGCCAATGCTCTTAACTGCTGAGCCATCTCTCCAGCCCCAGCACTGGATTTCTAAGTGTGCTATCACACCCAGGTTTTTCCATGGGTTCTGGGGATCAAACTATGACCCTCTTTGAGCACAGCAGCATAGACTGGGCACCTCCCCAGCCGGTAGATAGCACTGCAGGTTACAGACTGAGCACCTCCTCAGCGCTTAGATGTTACTGCATATTTACCATGTTTGAGGGCAGCACCAAATACTTCCCATCCTTAGAGACTAGCTTTGCTCATGACCATGGAAACTGAGCCATAGCCTTCAGGTGCCCACCAAGCAACCACATGCTCATCTGTCATTTCCTCTGTGTATCCGTCTAGTGAAGACCATGAATCAAGCTTCGTGTGGGGGTATAACCAGGTGCCATTGATTTCACAGTAGTGAGGGGTTCCCATGGACATGGATTCGGGTTAGACTGGATCAGTGCACACATATGTGCACACACAAGTAATAATAATAAATTCTCAGTGGAGAGCAGAAAATGGAGAAGTTCTAGAAGACAGTATACAGAAAAAATATCTTTATGACCTTGGAGTAGGTAAGGACTTTTGTTGTTATAATTGGAGAAGGTCTTACTCTATAGGCCAGCCTGGAACTCAGGTAGCCTAGGATTGCCTCAAACTCATGGCAATCCTCTTGCCTCAGCCTCCTGAATGGTAATATAACAAGCATGAACCACCACATATAACTAGGAAAAGACATTTTAAAATGAGACATTGAAAGGAAAGGTGATAAACGGGATTATGGTAAAACTGGAATCTGTTTATGGAGAAACTCCAGTAATTAAGTGAATGGTTAGGTGAATCTTTAGTGGCAGAATACCTCTCTGGCCTCGTATTACACTCACACACACACACACACACACACACACACACACACACACACACAGAGAGAGAGAGAGAGAGAGAGAGAGAGAGAGAGCCTCTGAATAGAAAACACATTTATAACTCCTAAGTTCCCAACAGCTTGTTTCCAGAACTGATTTTGCAAATTCCAGACTTTATACCCTGTAAGAAAGTGTCATTAGCATCACGGTCCTCCACAGTCCAATAGAACAAACAAATCACAGAATGGTTAGTACAAGGTCTGGAGTCACTCTACACAACCCTCCACCACAGCAGATCCTCATCTTACCTCACTACACGGCTAAGGAGAGCCAGCTGCATACATGCCAATTCCATGCACACACAGCTTTGGGGAGTCAGATCACCTGCATAGAACTCCACTGCGTAGGGTGTATAACTGAAACTGTAACACTGAGCCAGGAAGCAAGGGCCATGACTAAAGGGGAAGAAGCATCTAGAAGAGATTTACATCCGGACATGGGTGTTCACCTTACAACACAATACATTTGTGCTTTACGGCTTGACTCTGTTTACTGTGTGCTGCCACACCCACTTTTAGGTCCCATTAAAAGCAAACTGGGTGGTGGTCTGCGATCTCACTACTGTGGCACCCAGAGTGGGGTCACTGGCCTTTGGCACCACACAAAGGATGTCTTTTTTTAATAATCCCAGGAATTTTATTTTATTTTTCCGATTTTGTGGTTGAGGGCATGGAACCCAGGGCCTGTGTGCGTGGGCTAGCAAAGTATCACTGGCCTGCACCACAGCCCAATATCATCTTGTTATAGGACAGTAAGAGTGTACAGCTCTATTCACATTGTCCCTTTTCCTGGCTTTATGTACCATGGCAAGGATGTCACCTCTGCCTTGGAAGGCACCGTGGCTATTGACAGTTTATCTACTACAAACAGTTATAGCAGCCTGAGTTATCTCAGATCTCTCAACCTCACCCCACTCCCCATAGCCAACCTCCCAGCATGCAACGTTGCTGTCTGCTTGCCAGAGAAAATGGGACCCATCATCTGAGAACACCTGCCTATCCCTCCTGCCCCCCGAATGCTGGGATTAAAGGAGTGCGCCACATGCCCGGCTACTTTGTCTATTTTTAAATTTTCATATTACAAAGTTAAATTCAGTCATTGCTCAGTGGGAAGCTATGATGCCTTGTGACCTGAGGCACATGAGGGACAAGCAGCTGACAGTGGCATCAAAAAGCCTTTGCACACTGCTTTCTACCAAGTCTAAGCCAAGGCTGTGGTTCAGTGGTAGCAGTTCTAAATTCCATCTCTAGCAGACTCCGACAAAGACCTAAGTAGATACCTCATCTGTCCAATTCTTTGATGACATGTCATCTCAGTCAGAAATAGCTCAGCCACTATGTCACACACATGTACACAGATGTATATGTGTGCATGTGTTTTAGCTAAAAGCAACATGTTGTGGCTTATGCATATAGGGGATCCTAAGTTTACCTTTGGGTTCTGACATTGAAAAGATCTTTTTGATCAGTCTCTGAGTACCGCATGTGTACAGTGGATATTGGGTCCAGTCAGAGCTGCATGGGAGGAGGGTCCTTTTTTCCTCATTTGTGCAGCATCTGTCCCCAGTGGCAGACTTGGTGGCTGTCTGGTGGATATCCATAGTGGGAGGTGCACTGGCCTTCCCACGGCTATTCCCATGCCATATTGCCCGCCCCACTTCACACTCACCTGGCCAGCGATGTAGATAGGAAGAAAGATCCAGGCCAGCATCAGCACAGAAAACAAGCCCTATCCAAAAAAAAAAAAAAAAAAAAGAAAACCACAGTCAGAGCTGCCCCACGCGTGGGATGGAGCCATTTCCTGCACCTTGAGCCACTCTGACCTGCACTGCACCCCTGATTTCGTCCCTCCCTTGCTGAGCGGGTTGCTATCCCTGACATTTACGCTTCCATTTTTAAAATGTCAAGAGACTAACGGCATAAGGAAGAGTTCTTGAATTCTCAGCTTCTTGGAGGTGAAATGGGAAGCTCATTTTAGCTAAGGATTTGAGACCAGTCTGAGCAGCATAGTGAGACCCTCAAAAAAAACAAAACAAAACAAAAACCCAAAACAAGCAAACAAACGAGAATAAAGGAGAGAGGAAAAAGGGATAAAGACTTGGGACATCTAGTTCTGTCTCCTAATACCATTGTCCTCTTTAGTTGGTTCTGCACCCCCTTCTCTTCCCCTGCAGTGGGGGGCTGTACTAACAGGGAGCTGAGGCTTCTGGAAGAGCCATCTTCCCCCTTATGAATTAACCATAAGAGAACCTCGCTAGACTGCTTCAGGAGAATCAGTCTAGTGGTACTGAAAGAGCATTAAGTCCATGCCAGGCACTCCTCTGCAGCCTTCACAATCAGGAGTTCAACCTCCACACCACCCCCTTGTGTACACAGGAGGTTCAGAAAAGTCAAGCAACTTGACCATGGTCAAACAGCTTGTGAGTATGACTGCTGAGATCTCCTGGATCTAGCCTGTAGGGGACTCTCACCATGTGAGAGCATATGTGACATATCTGTCTGTTGCTGGCACAGGGTAAGCACTTACAAATATTTGTGATTATGAACAACACAAGTACCCCTCGGAAAAGCTACTCTGTGAGATGCCTCCAATGGAGAGGAGCATGAAGAATCCATCTATCTCTGTGTCTCCCAGGACATGGAGGACAGACAGCGCTGAGCATTTCATTCCAGTGATGGCTACCTGATGCCTACCATATATGGCTATGCCTTTTGACACCTGCTGCCTGCCACTTCCTACATAATCAAGGAAGCATCCTGAGCCCTCGTCCTCTTGAATTTGGGGGTTGTGGCTCTATAGGTTCCCACCAAGCAGATACAGAGAGACACAAATAACTTTTGTTGGCCAGGAGCACCTTTGAAGCCTCCTGTTTGCTAAACTAAAAGAAACCATTCACTTTAAAGTACCAAGTACACATTCTCACGCATCCCCTGGTTTCTACCGCAGAACAAAGGGGTGATGTCTGCATCACGGGAAAACTCACATTAAGCTCATAGGCAGCAACAGAAATGCCCACAGCAGCACCAGACCCAGCGAGGCCAATGAAGTGTCCACTTCCAACATTGCTGGCGAACAAGGATGCACCCACCTGTGGGAAGATGAATGAGAGAGAACCTGGAGCTAGGCCTGAAAAAAACGTCCTGACTCCCAGTTCTGACTGGTCTTGAAAAGGACCAAGATAGGTAGGGAAATAGACTGTGAGACCATTCTATGCTCTGTGCCTTATGTGTGCAGTGCACAGCTTGAGAAAGTGTCTGTAGCATCCAGGGTTGATTATAGGATCAAAACCAGCTCTGCTTCCAGCTTAGCAATGTGTGCGTGTGTGCGTGCATACGTGTATGCATAAATGTGCGTGTGCATATGTGTGTGCATATGTGTGTATGCATGCATGTGTGCATACATGCCTCTGTGTGTGTGTGTGTGTGTGCGTGTATAGATGTGTGTACACCTGTGTGAGTGTGTGAATGTGTGTGTTTGACAGTGTCTGTAGATCCACTTAAAGAGGAATAGCTAACTGAACTGTTGTGTTTGTTATCTGCACTCTTGGTCCCATGGATGGCCTCCATTTTCATGCCGACATCCAGCTCAGCGTGCACTCCTCAGGTCAGGTGTTGAGTGGGACAGCCAGGCTTGAGCCCAGACAGAGCAGCAATCTACTGTAGCCATGGCAACTGGTCCAGTGATGAGCTTGAAGTGCAATCAGGGATAAAACAGTTGCCAGGGATACCACCAGGGAGGGAAGCAGATGTTCTTCACATGCTGGCCTGGACCTGGAAGGGGGGTGAGCAGTCTGGAGTGGGGTTCTTGTGAAGCTGAAAGTGTTAGAGACCTTCGAGAAGGAGAGAGGCTAAAGCACGTAAGAGACAGATGATAGGTGGATGGATGGATGGATGGATGGATGGATGGACATGTGACAGATGGCATATGTACATTGATTGCTAGACGGATGACAGGTAGATGCTAGATCAATAGATGGGGGAGAAAGTTTGAGAAACTAGGTTATCTGGCCATAGCAATATTGGTAAATTGAACCTCTGCAAGTATCCTGCAAGTGGGATGACAGGTTCTTTTTGTGTAAGTAAGTTTGAATTGGAGCAAGTTTTTCTCTAATTTTCACTCCAGCTTGAAGACAACATGGAGTGAAACAATGTCAGAGCTTGAAGAGTCTTTGAGAAATGACTTAAAACAAAACAGACAGCTTTACAGTGCTTGCATGGGAATCAGAGCCTTGTGCACACTAGGCAAGCATCNAAAAAAAAAAAAAAAAAAAAAAAAAAAAAAAAAAAAAAAAAAAAAAAAAAAACAAAAACCCAAAACAAGCAAACAAACGAGAATAAAGGAGAGAGGAAAAAGGGATAAAGACTTGGGACATCTAGTTCTGTCTCCTAATATCATTGTCCTCTTTAGTTGGTTCTGCACCCCCTTCTCTTCCCCTGCAGTGGGGGGCTGTACTAACAGGGAGCTGAGGCTTCTGGAAGAGCCATCTTCCCCCTTATGAATTAACCATAAGAGAACCTCACTAGACTGCTTCAGGAGAATCAGTCTAGTGGTACTGAAAGAGCATTAAGTCCATGCCAGGCACTCCTCTGCAGCCTTCACAATCAGGAGTTCAACCTCCACACCACCCCCTTGTGTACACAGGAGGTTCAGAAAAGTCAAGCAACTTGACCATGGTCAAACAGCTTGTGAGCATGACTGCTGAGACCTCCTGGATCTAGCCTGTAGGGGACTCTCACCATGTGAGAGCGTATGTGACATATCTGTCTGTGGCTGGCACAGGGTAAGCACTTACAAATATTTGTGATTATGAACAACACAAGTACCCCTCGGAAAAGCTACTCTGTGAGATGCCTCCAATGGAGAGGAGCATGAAGAATCCATCTATCTCTGTGTCTCCCAAGACATGGAGGACAGACAGTGCTGAGCATTTCATTCCAGTGATGGCTACCTGATGCCTACCATATATGGCTATGCCTTTTGACACCTGCTGCCTGCCGCTTCCTACATAATCAAGGAAGCATCCTGAGCCCTCGTCCTCTTGAATTTGGGGGTTGTGGCTCTATAGGTTCCCACCAAGCAGATACAGAGAGACACAAATAACTTTTGTTGGCCAGGAGCACCTTTGAAGCCTCCTGTTTGCTAAACTAAAAGAAACCATTCACTTTAAAGTACCAAGTACACATTCTCACGCATCCCCTGGTTTCTACCGCAGAACAAAGGGGTGATGTCTGCATCACGGGAAAACTCACATTAAGCTCATAGGCAGCAACAGAAATGCCCACAGCAGCACCAGACCCAGCGAGGCCAATGAAGTGTCCACTTCCAACATTGCTGGCGAACAAGGATGCACCCACCTGTGGGAAGATGAATGAGAGAGAACCTGGAGCTGGGCCTGAAAAAAAAATGTCCTGACTCCCAATTCTGACTGGTCTTGAAAAGGACCAAGATAGGTAGGGAAATAGACTGTGAGACCATTCTATGCTCTGTGCCTTATGTGTGCAGTGCACAGCTTGAGAAAGTGTCTGTAGCATCCAGGGTTGATTATAGGATCAAAACCAGCTCTGCTTCCAGCTTAGCAATGTGTGTGTGTGTGCATGCATACGTGTATGCATAAATGTGCGTGTGCATATGTGTGTGTATATGTGTGTATGCATGCATGTGTGCATACATGCCTGTGTGTGTGTGTGTGTGTGTGTGTGCGTGTATAGATGTGTGTACACCTGTGTGAGTGTGTGAATGTGTGTGTTTGACAGTGTCTGTAGATCCACTTAAAGAGGAATAGCTAACTGAACTGTTGCGTTTGTTATCTGCGCTCTTGGTCCCATGGACGGCCTCCATTTTCATGCCGACATCCAGCTCAGCGTGCACTCCTCAGGTCAGGTGTTGAGTGGGACAGCCAGGCTTGAGCCCAGACAGAGCAGCAATCTACTGTAGCCATGGCAACTGGTCCAGTGATGAGCTTGAAGTGCAATCAGGGATAAAACAGTTGCCAGGGATACCACCAGGGAGGGAAGCAGATGTTCTTCACATGCTGGCCTGGACCTGGAGGGGGGGTGAGCAGTCTGGAGTGGGGTTCTTGTGAAGCTGAAAGTGTTAGAGACCTTCGAGAAGGAGAAAGGCTAAAGCACGTAAGAGACAGATGATGGGTGGATGGATGGATGGATGGATGGATGGATGGATGGATGGATGGACATGTGACAGATGGCGTATGTACATTGATTGCTAGACAGATGACAGGTAGATGCTAGATCAATAGATGTGTGAGAAAGTTTGAGAAACTAGGTTATCTGGCCATAGCAATATTGGTAAATTGAACCTCTGCAAGTATCCTGCAGGTGGGATGACAGGTTCTTTTTGTGTAAGTAAGTTTGAATTGGAGCAAGTTTTTCTCTAATTTTCACTCCAGCTTGAAGACAACATGGAGTGAAACAATGTCAGAGCTTGAAGAGTCTTTGAGAAATGACTTAAAACAAAACAGACAGCTTTACAGTGCTTGCATGGGAATCAGAGCCTTGTGCACACTAGGCAAGCATCTACCACAGAACTCCATCCCAGCCTAAGAAGAAATGAATTAAACTAGAGACCACTTACTGGCCACCACACCATGTCACCTCCAGCCAGGAAGTATCCTTTCACTGTGTCTCGTTTGGTCCTCACCGTGGACTGCAAAGAAGAAGAGGGCTGGGTGAGGAGAACGCCATGCTCAGCCATAGAGGAGAGCAGAAGCTGTGGACTGCAAGACCACATCTGGACCCAGATTCATTTTCTCTGACTGAAACTTTAACATGACTATCTCTAGAGCAGACCTCCTCTCTAGCCAGGGAAGTCCTGCCAGTGCCCGTTCCGTGTTTGGGGTAACCTGCATGTCGGCTAACAGCTGAGCTGCACACCTGCAGCTTGCCAGTGGAGGCTCAAAATGGACTTCATTGTTCATTATTTCCAATGTTCTATAAACTGCTTGTGTGAGGTTTTCCATAAGCACAAACTCCTTCCTTCCTTCCTTCCTTCCTTCCTTCCTTCCTTCCTTCCTCTTCCTTCCTTCCTCTTTCTTTCTTTCTTTCTCTTTCTTTCTTTCTTTCTTTCTTTCTTTCTTTCTTTCTCTCTCTCTCTCTCTCTCTCTTTCTTTCTTTCTTTCTCTTCCTCTTTCTTTCTTTTTTCTTCTCAAGATAGTGTTTCTCTGTGTAACAGCCCTGTCTGTCCGGAAACACACTTTGTAGACCAGTCTGGACTTGAACTCTCTGCTTCCCAAGTGCTGGGATTAAAGGTGTGAGCCACCACATCCATCACCAAATCATTTCTTTTTTTTTTTTTTTTTTTTTTGGTTTTTCGAGACAGAGTTTCTCTGTGTAGCCCTGGCTGTCCTGGAACTCACTCTGTAGACCAGGCTGGCCTTGAACTCAGAAATCCGCCTGCCTCTGCCTCCCGAGTGCTAGGATTAAAGGCGTGTGCCACCAGGCCCGGCTCTACCAAATCATTTCTTAAAATACATTTTTTACCTTCTTACTTTAAATTTTGGGATGGGTTCACAATGTAGCGCAGGCTGGCCTGGAACTCGCTATGTAGATCAGGCTAGTGTAACTCAGAGATCGGCCTGCCTCTGCCTCTGCCCCTGCCCCTGCCCCTGCCCCTGCCTCTGCCTCCTGAGTGCTGTGATTAAAGGCGCATACCATGCAGAGCCAACAGTGCATCCCCATCCACCCCTGTGGGGCTGCTGTTTGGGCGCTTGTATCAGCTGTTGAAGAGACTGAGGCTGAAGCTCCAGTCTATCCATGCTGCCGTAACATAGTACTAAAGGTAGGGATCTGTAAACATGAAAATATCTCTCTCACAGTTCTGAGGGTCATAGGTCAAGGTGCCAGCAGGTCCACCTCTCCTCTGTGTCTCCTTCCTGACAATCATTTCCTGAAGGTGCTGCTTCTTAATAACATTTCACAGAGACTAAAATCCAACATGAGGTTTGGAAGGAATGTAAGTGGCTCATTCTCATATTCATTCTCTCTCTCTCTCTCTCTCTCTCTCTCTCTCTCTCCAAGGTCTCATATAGCCTAAGCTTGGTATCAAAGTCTCTATGTAGCTGAAGGTGACCTTGAACTCCTGATCTTCCTGCTTGCCTCTTTTAAGTTGGGATTACAACTGTACTTTAATCCCAGCACTCGGGAGGCAGAGGCAGGTGGATTTCTGAGTTCAAGGCCAGCCTGGTCTACAAAGTGAGTTCCAGGACAGCCAGGGCTATACAGAGAAATCCTGTCTCGAAAAACAAAAAAAACAAAAAACAAAAAACAAACAAAAAAAAAAACAACTGTACATCACTGTGTCCAGTTTGTACTGCACTAGGGATATAAACTAGAACCTCATGCAAGCTAGGTAAACATTCTACCAACTGAGCTAGCCCATATGTATTTCTTTTTTATTAAAAAATTAATTACAGTTATTAATTTATTCATTTGTGTGCATGTGTACAAGCACATGTGTGCACTTGTGTTTGCCATAGCATATCGGTGGAAATCAGAAGACAATTTGTGAGACTCTCCTTCTACCAAGTGAGTTCTGGGGAGCAAACTCATGTTGCTAGACTTGGTAGCAAATGCCGTTATCCACAGAGACATCTTGCCAGACCCCATAAACAGTTCTTTTTTGACAGGGTTTCTCTGTGTAGCTCTGACTGTCCTGGAACTCACTCTGTAGACCAGGCTGGCCTCGAACTCAGAAATTTGCCTGCCTCTGCCTCCCAAGTGCTGGGATTAAAGGTGTGAGCCACCACCGCCCGGCTGTAAGTAGTTCTTAAACATACCCTATGGAAAGATATCCAGCCTCATCCTTTATAAGTAAATGTCAACAATACCCTGAGATATCCTTTTCCCATGTCAGGTTGGCAAAATGAAAGCAATACATTGCTACTGAGGGTGGTACATAGGCTGGCACATATCACTGTTGAGGGTGCAGACTAAAACTAGTTTAAAGAGGGCATTCTGATGTCAGCTGCCATATTACAAATGTGTGTTGCCTTGTAACCTGACAAATCTACTGTAGGAAAAGTAACCTGCATTAGCCTGACTCCAGAACAATGGGTATGCACAGTTGGCCCATTACAGCTCTGTGGTAAGAAATGGGAGAACAAAAGCCCAAGTGACCCTCAGCACAGGTCACTGCCTAAGTCACACTGGAAGCATCTGCAGGAACACCCTGAAACTATTAAGACAATGAAAATGTTTCTATGTACTGATGAAAAATATATCTAGGAGACAGGGCTGGTTGAAAACGGCAAGGTTAGAATAAAGAGGAGAGTGCACACACATGTGCACACACATGTATACATACACACATGTACACATATTATACACATGCACACACATACATACACAAACACAATAAACTACACACACATATACACACACTACACAACACAAACACATAAGACACACTACACATATGAACACAAATGTACACACACTACACATATACACACACTACACATATACACACACTACACATGTATACACACACATTAGTGTTTTCTCTGTCTCTTGTTCTCTCTCTCTCTCTCACTCATACACACACACTACAACACACACACCAACATTTGCTCTGTCTGTCTCTCTCACATACACAATGTTCTCTCTCTCTCTCTCTCTCTCTCTCTCTCTCTCTCTCTCTCTCTCTCTCTCACACACACACACACACACACACACACTAACATTTGCTCCATTTCTGTCTCCTCTGTCTCTCTGTCTCTCTCAGGAACACACACACGTTTGCTGTCTGGAAACAATATTGCACACCTGTAATTCCAGCATTCCAGAGGCTAAGGCAGGAGGCCCACAAATTTGGAGCCAGACTGGGTTACGCAGCAAGACTTTGTCTCCAAAGTACATATAATTTGTTTTGATTTGCCTTTAAACCTGAAAGAATATATTAATAAACAGTATGTCCAAAGCTCATGAGTTAATAATTGTGATCACCTCTGAAGGAAATGTTCATATTTGGACTTTATATAATATTTATTAAGCTACTATTAGTTTGGAACCATGTGACTCTATTACTGTGAAAAAGCATATATATGATATGTGATATATAAGATATATCATATATATGAGAGCATAGTTTTTTTTTAAGATTTATTTTATTTATTATGTGTAAGTACACTGTAGCTGTCCTCAGACACTCCAGAAGAGGGCATAGTTTTTAAGGTTAAAAAAATAAGGAGTCGGGGCTGGTGAGATGGCTCAGTGGGTAAGAGCACCGACTGCTCTTCCGAAGGTCCCGAGTTCAAATCCCAGCAACCACATGGTGGCTCACAACCATCCGTAACGAAATCTGATGCCCTCTTCTGGAGTGTCTGAAGACAGCTACAGTGTACTTACAAATAATAAATAAATAAATCTTTTTTTAAAAAAAGGAGTCTAGCTCATAATTTAGTAGTAGATTAAAGACTCTAAATTCTTAGGGCCTAGGTTCCCTTTATCTATAGATTGGGTTTAAAATCTTCCTGGAGGGGCTGGCTGGAGAGAATGCTAAGTGGTTAAGAGTGTTTACATTTTTTGCAGAGAACCAGATTTGGGTTCCCAGCACCTACATAGGTGACTCACAACCATCTGTAGCTCCAACTCACATCCTCTTCTGGCCTCTTTTTCTGACTTCTGTGGGCATGTACACATGATCACATATCTACACACACACACAAAATAAAGTAACAAAATACTGGTTTTCTAAAAAATATCTTCCTTGCCAGATGTGGTGGTGCACGCCTTTAATCCCAGCACTCGGGAGGCAGAGGCAGGCGAATTTCTGAGTTCGAGGCCAGCCTGGTCTACAAAGTGAGTTCCAGGACAGCCAGGACTATACAGAGAAACCCTGTCTCAAAAAACAAAAAAACAAAACAAAACAAAACAAAAATCTTCCTTACAAATTACATAAAATGACATAACTTATGCCTAACACACAGTGCATTTAAGAAATTCAGTGTCACCTGGGCGTGGTGGCACACACCTTTAATCCCAGCACTCAGGAGGCAGAGGCAGGTGGATTTCTGAGTTCGAGGCCAGCCTGGTCTACAAAGTGAATTCCAGGACAGCCAGGGATACATAGAAAAACCCTGTCTCAAACCCCACCCCCCCCAAAAAAGAAAAGAAATTCAGTGTCTTCCTATTCTAGTAATGTGCTCTAAACTGACTTGTATCTCAGGCACCCCACATATTTTGGGGGAACTTTTAGAGACAAGGTCTCACTGTGTATCCCTGGCTGTCCTGGACTTGCTATATAGGCCAGCCTGGCCTCGAACTCATAAAGATCACCTACCTGCACATATTTTAAGTCCTAATTGCTATAGTTCATTTCTTCCCTTCTTGACATCTTATTTTCCCAAAGGATAGGTTTTGGGTTTTTTTTCTTTTTTTTATTATTAGAAATTTCTTCATTTACATTTCAAGTGTTATCCCATAAATCCCCTCCACCCTGCCCTGCTCCCCTACCCACCCACTCCCACTACTTGGCCCTGGCATTCCTCTGTACTGGGGCATATAAACATTGTTAGACCAAGGGTCTTTCTTCCCCAGTAATGGCCAACTAGGCCATCTTCTAATACATATGCAGATAGAGACATGAGCTCTGGGGGTTCTGATTAGTTCATATTGTTGTTCCATCTATAGGGTTTCAGACCCCTACAGCTCTTGGCTACTCTCTCTAGCTCCTACATTGGGGACCCTGTGTTCTGCCCTATAGATGATTGTGAGCATCCACTTCTGCATTTGTCAGGGACTGTCAAAGCCTCACAGGAGACAGCTATATCAGGGTTCCCAAAGGATAGGTTTTACTTAGGGGTTTTAACCAGATATTTTCTTTTTGCCCCATCTCTCACCCCATCTTCCGGCTTACCCATAATCCAACAGCCAGAACAAAGAGGAAGTACAGAACCAGGACAGCAATATCCGCAGGCTCCATGCTCTTCTGGGGAAAGGCCTCCAGGGCATCAGACTGTGAAGGCTGAGGGCTGCTGGTGGTACTCTCCATGGTGCTGAATGACTCTCTCAGTCCTGGGGAAAGCAAAGCATATTAGATTCCTTTCTTAATCTTCCCCCCCCCCCCAAGACAGGGTTTCTCTGTGTAGCCCTGGCTGTCCTGTAACCCACTCTGTAGACCAAGCTGGCCTTGAACTCAGAAATCCACCTGCCTCTGCCTCCCGAGTGCTGGGATTAAAGGCATGTGCCACCACTGCCCAGCTCTTCCCTTAATCTTGATTTGTAGCTGCCCCCCATGGAACAAGTGAGAGAGAAAAAGAGGGAGACAGAGATACAAGAGACAGACAGACAGACAGACAGAGACAGAGGCAGAGAGAGAGACAGAGACACAGAGAGACAGAGAGACAGAGACAGAGAGGTACCTAGATGGAGATCTGGTGCAGACGGAGCTTTAGGAAGTCAGATCCACCCTTCTGACCATCCACTCTTTCACCTACTCTGAAAATACATAGAAGCTCACACCACTGCAGTTGATTTGTTTGTTTGGTCTTGGTTTTGTTTTAACAATTCAACTATTCACTCAGCAAAAGATAAAGAAGAAACAATTCAAAGAGTGCAGACAACAGCAAGCATGTTAGTAATCTCAGCAATTTGGAGGATTGCTGAAAATGTGAGGCCAGCCTGTGCTACATAGCAAGACCCTGTCAGAAAGAGAAAATTGAAAAGAAAGTTTCAGCATACTTTTAGTCCTGGTCTAGTTTCTGTTGCTGTGACAAACACCATGACCAAAAGCAACTTGGAGTGGAAAAGGGTTATCTCGTATGTTACAGTCCATCTCTGAGCCAAGTCAGGAGCTCAGTGCAGAAACCGAAGGAGAGGCCATGGAGGAACACTGCTTACTGGCTTGTTCTCTGGCTACGTTGAGTTGCCTTTCTCATAGAGCCCAGCCTACCTCCCAGGGATGGCACAGCCCACAGTAGACTGGACTGAACCACGTTAATTAGCAGCTAAGAACATGCCTCACAGACATGACCACAGGCTAATTTGGTGGAGGTGATCCCTCAAGTGAGATTCCCTCTTCCCAGGTATCTCAGTTTGCTTCCTATTGCTGTAATAAACACCAGGACCAAATGCAACTTGGTCAGGAAAGGGTTTATTTGGCTTACACAGCCATATCACAGCACATCCTTGAGGGAAGTCAGGACAGGAACCCCTGCAGGGAAATGCTACTTACTGGCTTGTTTCCCATGGCTACTCAGCCTGCTCTATTATACTACCCAGGGGCATCTGCTTAGGCTGGCACTGCCCAGGGTGAGCTCCACCCTTCCACATCAATCATTAAATCAGGAAAATGTCCCACAGACTCGCCCCCAGGTCAATCTGAGGAAGGCAATTCCTCAATGCAAAGACCCTCTTCTCCTATGTCATAACTTTGTGTTGAATGGATGAAAAGTAGTAATAACAAAAAAAAATTAAAAACTAGTCAGAAGCCAGGTGTGGTGGCGCACACCTTTAGTCCCAGCACTCGGAAGGCAGAGGCAGGCAGATTTCTGAGTTCGAGGACAGCCTGGTCTACAAAGTGAGTTCCAGGACAGCCAGAGCTATACAGAGAAACCCTGTCTCGAAAAAACAAAACAAAACAAGACAAAACAAAAACAAAACTAGTCAGTATACCCTTCTGCTTAGTAAGCATGTGGCCAGAGTAATATAAGAGAAATCAGTCTTGTTCTAATGCTGCATCTTTCCATAAATTGCTTATATTTAATATGCACACAGCACCCGCTGCTGTCCCAGTGTCCCTCTAAAGTGTTTTTCTATACTGCAAAGTGGACTCTGTTGTTATTATCCTTATTTTGTAGAAGGAGTTAAGACAGAAATGCTAAGTAGTTTTTCCAGGTAACACAATTCAAGTGGAAGGGTTGGGCTTGAACCTGAATAATTTGCCCCAGAATCCATGCTTTAAATTCTCCTTAGAAACCACTTCTCTGAAGACTGCATTTCTATGGGCAATTTAAGAGAGTCCTATGATAGGCTGAATAATGGCCCCAAAGATATTAACATCTAATATCCAAAGCCTGTGATTGTATGGTGGTATGGTTGTATGCTAGCCAGTTGACTTTAAAATAGGGTGATCCCTGGCACAGCTGGGAGCTTCTAATGCAACCACAAATGGCAAAGAATCGGAAGGGCCAGAGAAGTGATAGTGTAAGAAGGGTCAGCTCAGCACTGCTGGCTTTGAGCATGGGATGATGGGCCCTGAACCAAGGAATGCAAGTGGCTTCTAGAAGCTGACAGAGCAAATGAGCAGAATCTGACCCAGGACCTCCAGAAAGAACTCAGCTCTGCTGAGGCCTTGAGTGTGGGGTAGAGGGTACTCAAGTCATGGGTATGTGCCTATGTGTATGGTAGAGGGTGTGTGTATTGGGGTTCTCTAGAGTCACAGAGCTTATGGAATGTCTCTGTATATTAACGGAATTTGTTGGAATGACTTACAGTCTGCAGTCTGACTCACCCAACAATGGACAGCTGTGAATGGGAAGTCCAAGAGTCTAGTAGTTGCTCAGTCCCACGAGACTAGGTGTTTCAGTTGGCCCTCTGTGTAAACTGCAATCCTGAAGAGGTAGGCTTCCAATGGGTGTGCTGGCAAAATAAGTGCAAGCAAATGAAGAACACGCCCTTCCTTCTATTGTCTTTATGCAAGCCTTCATCTGAAGGTATGTCCTAGATTAAAGGTATATACCTCCACTCCTGGACCTAAGTTTTTCTTGTCTTGGAACTTGCTCTGTCCCAGGCTAGCCTTAAACTCAGAGATCTGCTTGTCTCTGTCTCCTGGAATTAAAGGCTTGTACCACCTTTCCTGGGCCTAAGATTTTCATGGCCGCTATGCCTCAAGATCTGGATCAAAAGCAGGCATCAAGCAACACTTACAGGAGCAAAAGCCGGTGCCTTCCAGCCTAAAGGTCTGGATCACATGTGTGCCCTCCATTTTTGGATTGTAGTTCATTCCAGATATAGTCAAGTTGACAACCAGGAGTAGCCATCATAATCTACCCTTTGTCACTTGACACTAATCATATCTCATGTCCAAATGAAAACAATAACCAATATTCCATCCTCTAATGTGCATATGTGTTATTTACAAATGAATCCAAAGTAGTTGCTACTTCTTGCCCATTTTGTCCAATCAGCATAATGTTGTCTATATAGTACACCAGTGTGAATTTTGCAGAAAAGACATATGATCAAGATCCCTTCTAGGCCAGGCAGTGGTGGCTCACACCTTTAATTCCAGCACTTGGGAGGCAGAAGCAGGTGGATATCTGAGTTTGAGGTTAGCCTGGCCTACAGAATGAGTTCCAGGACAGCCAGGGATACACAGAGAAACTCTGTTTTTAAAAAAAAATCCCTTCTAACTAAGTCATACTAAGTCATGACACAGGGCAGGAGAGTTAATATATCCCTAAGGCAAAACTGTAAAGGTATACTGCTGGCCTTGTCAACTGAAAGCAAACTGCTTCTGGTGGTCCTTATGGATGGGTACTGAGAAGAAGGCATTTGCTAGATCAATAGCTGCACACCAAGTCCCAAGAGATGTGTTAATTTGTTCAAGTAAGGAAACTGCATCTGGTACAGCAGCTACAATAGGAGTTATTACGTGATTTAATTTTCAGTAGTCAACTGTCATTCTCTATGATCCGTCTGTCTTCTGCACTGGCCAGATAGGAGAGTAAAAGGGAGATGTGGTGGGAACCACCAGCCCTGCGTCTTTTAAGTCTTTGATGGTGGCATTCGCTTCTGCAATTCCTCTAGGAATGTGATACTGATTTTGATTCACTATTTTCTTTGGCAGAGGCAACTCTAAAGGCTTCCATTTAGCCTTTCCAACCATAATAGCCCTCACTCCGCAGCTCAGGGAGCCAATGTGAGAATTCTGCCAACTTCTAAGTATATCTATCCCGTCTATATATTCTAGAACTGGAGAAATAAGCACAAGACGAGTTAGGGAACCTACACGACCTACAATGAGTCATCGGACATCCGTCAAAACTCCATCAATCACCCGGCTTCCGTAAGCCCCTGCTTTAACTGGAGGACCACAATGTTTCTTGGCATCTCCTGGGATCAGTGTCAGTTCAGAACCAGTATCCAATAGATCCCAGAAAGTCTGATTATTTCCTTTCTCCCAGTATAGAGCTACCCTTGTAAAAGACTATAGGTCCTCTGGGGAAGAACAGGAGAAAGGCTAACAGCCAAACTTTTAGGATTCTTATCAAGATCCTTCCTCAGGGGAATCCAGTCACTCCTTCATTCAAAGGGTTCTGGGTCTGCAAACTGGCTCAAGTCTGGAAACTGATTTACTGGGCTGAGCTTACCTTTTGCTATGAGCCAATGTAGCCTTTCTTTCATTTGAGAAATTTTCTGCTTCTACAGATCAAACAGAAGTGCAGTAGGTTTCGTATCTATTTCATGCCTGGAAACACCATGAGTACTTAGCCAAGACCAAAGATCCGTAGGAGTCATGCTATTATAAAACTGACCTCGCTTGCGCTATTATGAGTTAGGTGATTATAAATGTTGTTTTATCTACACTGGCCATTATAATAACTATGATCTCCTTGCCTCTGGAGATTCAGTGCTGACACCTGGCCCCTGCTCCCTCAGGGCAATTAAATCCATTGCATTTAATTCATCCAATTGAGCAGCAGCATCTCCAACCCTAAGGTTTGGCACAAGGAAAAGGGCGACAACAAGACTCTTCAAATGTGCTGGTGCCCTTCTCTGTATTTTTATAGGGTTAATAAAGAGCATGTCTTCTGGGCCTTCCCATTGTGGAGGATTAGGTTTTACACAGCATATCCACTCTAGTATTGCAATTTCCATGAGCCATAAAATTCCCTCATCAGCATAAGGATAAGCTGAAGAATATCAAGCATCTCTAACTCCTTTTCAGTAGACCATTTTTGATAAATGCTTCAGCCAACCATTCAAACAAATGCTGGACACCTTTTTCTTTTTTCTTTTTTCTTTTTTTAACTGTGTGAGGTTCCATATTAAACCTAGAATCTCCACTCAGAGGACTTATATCAATAAACTCAGCCTGATTTAGTTTTATGTTCCTTCCACCATTATCCCACACCCTTAAAATCCATTCCCACACATGTTCCTCAGACTTCTGCTTGAATGAATTATCAAACTCAATTTGGTGGTTTGGATATGCTTGGCTCAGGAAGTGGCACTATTAGGAGGTGTGGCCCTTTTGGAGGAAGTGTCACTGTGGGGCAGGGAGTCAGCTTTGAGACCCTCCTCCCAGCTGCTTGAGAGACAGTCCTGTCTTGGCTGCCTTCAGATCAAGGTGTAGAGGGCTGGAGAAATGGCTTAGGGGCTAAGAGCACTGACTGTTCTTCCAGAGGTCCTGAGTTCAATTCCCAGCCACCCATATGGTGGCTCACAACCATCTGTAATGAAATCTGATGCCTTCTTCTGGTGTACATGAAGACAGCTACAGTGAATGCTCCACCCCCACCAAAAGGAGAAAAAAAAGAAAAGAAAAGAAAAGAAAAGATGTAGAACTCTCAACTCCTCCAGCACCATGCCTGCCTGCCTGCCTGCCTGCTAGGATGCTGCTTTGATTCTCACTTGAACCCTTGAACCTGTAATCCAGACCCAATTAATTGTTGTCCATTATAAGAGTTGCCTTGAGCTGGACATGGTGGCACACACCTTTAATCCAGCACTCGGGAGGCAGAAGCAGGCGGATCTCTGAGT
Source organism: Mus minutoides (assembly GCA_902729485.2). Lineage (NCBI taxonomy): Eukaryota > Metazoa > Chordata > Mammalia > Rodentia > Muridae > Mus > Mus minutoides. Next base: position 67,403 of record LR755223.1, read on the forward strand.
TTGAGGCCAGCCTGGTCTACAAAGTGAGTTCCAGGACAGCCAGGGCTATACAGAGAAACCCTGTCTCGAACGAAAAACTAAAAAAAAAGAGTTGCCTTGGCCTGGCAATGGTGGCACACACCTCTAATCCCAGGACTTGGGAGGCAGAGGCAGGCAGATTTCTGAGTTTGAGGCCAGTCTTGTCTACAGAGTGAGTTCCAGGACAGCCAGGGCTATACAGAAAAACACTGTCTTGAAAAACAAAACAAACAAACAAACAAACAAAAAAAAACAAAAAAAAAGAAAGAAAGAAAGAAAAAGAAAAAAGAAAAGAAAAGAAGCCGGGTGTAGTGGCACACGCCTTTAATCCCAGCACTCAGGAGGCAGAGGCAGGCGGATTTCTGAGTTCAAGGCCAGCCTGGTCTACAAAGTGAGTTCCAGGACAGCCAGGGCTACACAGAGAAACCCTGTCTCGAAAAACAAACAAACAAACAAACAAACCAGAAAAGCAAAGAAAAGCAAAGAAAAGAAGAGAAGAGAAGAGAAGAGAAGAGAAGAGAAGAGAAGAGAAAAAAAGAAAAGAAAAGAAAAGAAAAGAAAAGAAGAAAAGGAAAGAAAAGAAAAGAAAAGAAAAGAAGAAAAGAAAAGAAAAGAAAGGAGTGGCCTTGGTCACTTGGTCATGGTGTCTCTTCACAGCAAGGGAAACCCTAAGACACTCTTTAAGCTCCTTAGTAATGTAGCATACTTTCTCATTCCTTTATCAATTTACACAGAAATGCTAAGAGCAATCAATCAGCAAAATAACTTTCCTGATTTTCCCCACAAACTGCAGAAAAGTTCATATACCAGGTCACTTAAACCATCATTGCCTTCAGAATTGGTAAATAAATATAATCAAAGTCATTTACTTCTTTTAAGTTTGAAATATAGTTTCTACCATGGGCTTTTAATATTCTCTGAGCTCCTAGGAGAGAGGGTGACTACAGAGGTTTTGAAAGATGCTGAGAAAAATGTAACAGGTCACAAAGACCCTGAAACTGGGAAAAGAAATTTCACTATTAGCAGAAAGCCTTTACATAGCTGAACATAATAGCCTGAACATTTCTTGAATCTGCGTGCTTGCCCCTACTGTTCTTTGAATGCATGTATTTGCCAACTGATATAGCTCACTGCCAAGTGTTTGAGGTTTGGTTGATGGATTGAGATGCAGCTCACTGCCAAGTGTTTGTGGTAAGAATTTCACTTTGCACCTGTGTATCTGAGTGTGACAAACCTCTGTGCACCCATTCCATCTACCTCGTACCCATGACATTTTCTTTGTACCCATTTTTCTTTAGAAAGAATAGATATTGTTAGATCAGGAAAATCCCCTACTCCCTCCTCCTCCTTCTCTCCCCCTTGAGGGACCGTAAAAACTGGGTCCTCTTTTCCCTCGGGGTCGACTCCTCTATCCACTTCCGGGATTCGAGTTGTCCCCAGAGCTCTGGCTTTCCCCCGAATAAAGCCTCATGTGATTTGCATCAAGCCTGGTCTTCTGTGAGTTCTTGGGGGGTTCACCAATATTCCGTGACTTGAGTGGAGGTCTCCCTACGGGGGTCCTTTCAGTTTTAGGATCTAAAGGTGCTGGTGAATTAGAAGGTGCTGGAAAAGGCAGGACCGCCCCCCCCTCCCCCTTGGAGGGAAAAGGACACCAACCCATTTACAAAACTTTCAACACAAAATTTGTCCTGTCTACAAGAAATGCAGGGACAAAGATGAAGCAGAGATGGAGGGAATGGCCAACAATAACTGGCCCAACCTGAAACCCATCCCACGGGCAAGCACCAACTCATGACACTATTTATGATACTCTGTTATGCTTACAAACACGAACCTAGCATGACTGTCCTCTGAGAGGCTCCACCCAGCAGCTGGCTGAAATAGATGCAGGAACCCACAGCCAAAAACTGGAAGGAGCTTGGGGACTCTTATGGAAGAGTTTTGGGGGAAGAACTGAGGGCCTCAAAGCAGATAGGAACTCCACAGGAACACCAACAGAGTCAACTAACCTGGATCCTTGAGGCCTCTCAAAGACTGAACCACCAGACAAAGAGCATACAGCGGCTGGACCAAGGCCCCTGCACACATGAGGCAGATGTGCATCTCGGTCTCCCTGTGGGTCCTGAACAACTGGAACGGGGGCTGTCCCTAAAGATGTTGCCTGTCTGTGCAATCCATTCCATTCCCCTACTGGGCTGCCTTGTCTGGTCTTAGTGGGAAAGGATGTGCCTAACCCTGCACAGACTTGATTAGCCATGGTCGGGGGATACTCAGGAGGAGAACACCCTCTCAGAGGAGAAGGGGGGACCAGGAAGGGGGACAGCAATTGGGATGTAAAATGAATAAATAAATAAATAAATAAATAGATAAATAAATAAATAAATAAATAAATAAATAAATGGAAAAAGAGAGAAGGTACTGTCAAATTATAAAGTACTTCAGATACTTAAAAGATTCGTCCTTATACTTCTGCTCCTTTAGAGCCACTCTAAGTACCAACTTATATATTAGTCAGGGTTTTCTAGAGTCACAGAACTTATGGAATATCTCTATACAGCAAGGGAATTTGTTGGAATGACTTACAGTCTGCAGTCTGGGTGTTTCAGCTGGTCTTCTGTATAAACTGTAATCCTGAAGAAGTAGGCTCCAACAGATGTGCTTGCTGGCTAGTAGGTACAAACAGGCAAAGGAGAATGAACAATTCTTCCATTGTCCTTATGTAGGCCTCCAGCAGAAGGTGTGGCCCAAATTAAAGGTGTGTACCATTATTCCCGGACCTAAATTTTTCTTATCTTGAAACTTGGTCTCTCCCAGGCTAGCCTTGAATTCAGAGATCTGCTTGTGTCTGTCTCCTGGGATTAAAGGCATGTACCTCCTTGCCTGAGCCTAAAATTTTCATGGCCGCTATGCCTCAAGATCCAGATCAAAAGCATCCAACACTTACAGGATCAAAAGCCTGTGTCTTCCAGCCTCAAGTTCTGGATCACAGGTATGCCCTCCATTTCTAGTTCATTCCAGATGTAGTCAGGTTGACAACCAGGAATAGCCATCACAGTGTGTAATCTGTGGGTGTGCCTGTGTATGTGACATTGCACAGGCCTGGAAGGGTATGCAGAGGTCAACATCAGGAATCTTCTTTTCTGGCTCTCCACCTTATGTTTTGACATAAAGTCTCTCATTGAACCTGGAGCTCAGCCAGAGCCTAGAGTGGCTTCCCAGAGAGCCCAGGGATCTGCCTCCTCTGTCCTTCTCAGAGCTGGCATTGTGGGCAGGCACCACACAGCTGTTTACTGGGAATCTGAGCTCAGATTCTCATGCTTGCACAGTAAGTACTTTTCACACTGAGCTAGTTCCTCAGCTGTCTCCTGACACCTGGATTTGATCTCAGTAAAACCCACCTGGCGCTGGGCAGTGGTGGCACACACCTTTAATCCCAGTACTTGGGAGGCAGAGGCAGGCAGATTTCTGAGTTCGAGGCCAGCCTGGTCTACAGAGTGAGTTCCAGGACAGTCAGCACTACACAGAGAAACCCTGTCTCGATAAAACAAACAAACAAACAAAAAAAAAACCAAACAAACAAACAAAAACCCTATCTGGCACTTTGAACTCAGGAGTGTTCAGAGTGAACTCTAAGTGCGTCCAAATCTGGGATAATTGGCTGCCGCAACAATGACAAACTTCGGTGGTTCTGACTGGGGTATGGATATAACTACATCATCCCCTATCAGCCGTGGGATCGGGAATAGTCAGCCCCACTATCCATACTGCACAGCCCAATACTGAGACAGATCCCCCCCAGAGACAATACTCTGTGATGGTCTGTGTAGGTCTGCGTGGTATAAATGCAGAGACTAGAACAAATCAAAACCTTTAAGGATTCATGCTCTGGGAGCTGGGATAATCAGTGAAGTGCTCTCTGCATGAACTTAATCCTCTGTCCCCAGGGAAAAACAAAACAACACGAAAAGTCTGGCCATGGTGATATGATCTTGTCATCTGAGCTCTTGGGAGGCAGCGACAGGAGGGTCTTTGGAGTTTGCTGGCCATTCAGGCTACCTAATAGCCACAGGTCCCACCGAGACACTATCTCAAAAACAAACAAACAAGAAACCAATGTGGATGGTTCCTAAGGAAAGACTACTGAACTTGATCCAAATTGACTTTGGGCGAATAAACATGCACACAGATTTGCAACACCCATGAACTTGTATAAATACCAAAGGAAGGAAGGAGTGAGAGGAGGGAGGGAGGGAGGGAGGGAGGGAGGGAGGGAGAGAGAGAGGGAGGGAGGGAGGGAAAGGAAAAAAATTCCAGCTATGGAGGCACATTGCTGCCCTGTCCCTTATCAGCCCTGAGAAGCTGAACAAGCTGTGTAATGCTGCACATAGGGCACAATACAAGTTTGTGGTTACGAACCTGCGAGGGGCTTTCACCCCATAGCACAGCTAATCTTCAACGTGCAACCCTATAGCTGAGCCCCCTGAGTACAGAGATCACAAGTCTGTGCCATCAAGACTAGCTGCTGGTTTGACACCAAGTGTAGAGCCTTGAACTTCATCATTGCACAAATACAGTCACCACCACGGTCAGTATCTCCTGTTTCTTTACTATATATTTACTATTTCCTGCAAGGTGGGTGAGGAAAGGAGTGCCTCAGCTGATGTGGAGGAATTCAGAAGATAGGCTGTCATCTACCCCCATGACTGCCTGCTGAGACAGGCCCCAGTACTGTAAAATGAAACAAAAAGAGAAGCCCTTGCTTACTTTCCATTGCTGTGTAAGCACCCGGCCACAGGCAGCTTGGGGAGGACAGGGTTTGCTTGGCGTACATATCTTGGGTCATGGACCACTGAGGGAAGCCAAGTCAGAAACTCAGGCAGAGGCTAGGGAGGGATGCTGCTTACTGGGTTGTTCCTCCTGTCTTCTCTGCTTGCTTTCCTGTACACCCTAGGGCCACCTGCCCAGGTACCACTCACAGTAGGTCAGGTCCTCCTTCATCAGTCATCATTTAAGAAGATGCTCCCAGGGGACTGGTGAGATGGCTCAGCCGGTTAGAGCACCCGACTGCTCTTCCGAAGGTGATGAGTTCAAATCCCAGCAACCACATGGTGGCTTACAACCACCCGTAACAAGATCTGCCGCCCTCCTCTGGTGCGTCTGAAGTCAGCTACAGCAAATTTATGAAGAATAATAAGAAATGAATCCTTGGACTGGAGAGACCAACCGGAGCAAGTGAGGCTGTCCGGAGCGAGCGGAGCCGAACGGGGACGGCCGAAGCAAGCAGGGACGGCCGGAGCTAGCAGGGCCGGAGCGAGTGGGGCCGAACGGGAACGGCTGGAACGAGCGGGGCCAACCGGAGCAAGCAAAGCGGAGCTGATCAGAACGAGCCAGGCCGGCTGAAACGAGCGGGGGCCGTACAGGGGCGGCCGGGAGCGAGTGGGGCTGGCCGGAGCGAGCAGAGCCTGCGGGAGCAAGCAGGGTTGACCAGAACAAGGAAAAAAAAAAATTAAGATCAGGACTGGAGAGATGGCTCAGAGGTTAAGAGCACTGACTCTTCTTCCAGAGGTCCTGAGTTCAATGCCCAGCAACCACATGGTGGCTCACAACCATCTGTAATGAGGTCTGGTGCCCTCTTCTACATACATAATAAATAAATAAATAATAATAATAATAATAATAAAAAGAAGATGCTCCCAGTCTTGTCCTAGAGACCAGCTTTACGGGGACATTTACTCAATTGAGATTCCCTTTCCCAGATGGCTCCAGCTTGTGACAAGTGAATGAAAAACTGACCAGGGAAGGAAGGAAAGAAGGGAGGGAGGAAGGAAGGAAGGAAGGAAGGAAGGAAGGAAGGAAGGAAGGAAGGAAGGCAAATATTTAAATTTATAAACTGAGCTATCACTCATAATATAACATGCTTCCAATTTAAGAAAGAGTCCTAAGGAAAATATTTTAGGTGATACCATGAATATTAAAAACAAGTACATGACTAGGTGTAGTGGTACATGCCTTTAATCCCAGGAATTGGGAGGCAGAGACAGGAGAATCTCTATGAGTTCAAGGTCAACCTGGTCTATGTAGTTACTTTCAGGACAGCCAAGGCTATGTAGAGAGACTCTGTCTCAGAAAACAAAAACAAAACAAGTCCACTAGTGTCTCCCATAAATTGGAGCAGGTTCTAGACTCATATACTTACAAGCATGGTTTTTGCCCCCATGACTGTCTGGAGTGTCTGAAAGCCTTAGCTATGTGGTAGTTCTGTCCATTGTGGCATGTGTGCATCTGGACAAACTAGGTGTCCCATGGTATAAATAGTCATGGTCAAAATCTCTCACACCCTGAAAGATCAATATCACCAGTGCACATCTTTGCCCTAGGTTAAATAGTGCAATTAAAGAATTTTTAATAAATAAGTGGAGGGCCTGGGCATGCACCCTGAGGGCCTAGGTTCCATTCCCAGTGCTGCAGTAAAATGCTGATAATCACAACGAAGTAGCATGAGCAGTTGAGGACACAGAGCAAGTAGCAGCCGGAGATGGACAGGAGTGTGAAGGCCAGGGCTCTGCCTGGGCAAAGTGCAGGGTGGCTTCAAGGCTGGTTGGTCTGTTACTGCAGCTATAACAAAACACCTTAGCCAGCATAAAATTAAAGGTTTGTTTTATGTGTACATGTATGTGCCTGAGTGTACGTGCAAGTGTCTGCAGAAGCAGAAGAAGATGTCAGACCCTTTGACACTGGAGTTATAGGCAATTGTGACCTGCCTGATATGAGTGGTGTAAATTGAACCCAGGCCCTTTGCAAGAGTAGCAAGTGGTATTCATGACAGAGTCACCTCTGCAGCCCCTGGAATAATTTATCAATAGCATGAATCTGTTGGTCGAAGTTCTAGAGAAGCCCCAGATCAAGATGATAACAGGTTTGCTGGTATCTGGTGAAAGCTGGTCCTCATTAAATGATGCTTTTTCGGAGTCCTCCCAGGGTAGAAGAAACAAGCAGCCTCCAGAAAGCTTGTTATAAGGGAACTAATCCAGTCTGTGATGGCTTTGCTATAGGACCCAAGCACTCCCAGCGGCCCCGCCTCTTACCACTTTTGTGCTGGCCTTTGGGTTGTAACCTATAAACTCTTAAGGAGACGCACAAAATCTAACCACAGCACAAGGAGAGGATCAGAGAAAGCATCTGCTATTTGCTTATAAAAGTTGATGATGGGGTAAGCGGGACAGGGACATTTGAGAGCAATGTCCTGCTTCTGTTTGGAGCTGCACAGAGACCATGGTGGCCTGGCCACCTGAGCAGCTCACTCTTGGTCCTTAGAGCTGGCTTTTCTCTTTCTCTGTGCTATTGACTTTTTGGATCTAAGCACCTGAGCAGGGGTGGACAGTGATGAGGTTGTGTGTGTGTGTGTGTGTGTGTGTGTGTGTGTATGTGTGTGTGTAGCCCAGGCTAACCCTAAACCTGCTCTCTGATCCTCCTGCATCCAGCTCTCAACTACAGAGATGACAGGCATGCACCAGCATGCCCAGCCTGCTTATTGACATTTGAGATTGTCTGCTTTATTGTTGTTGGGTGTGTATGTATCACACTTGTGTGTACAGATACATGTGTCTATGCATGTGTGGAGTTACAGGCCTTTGTAGAATGCCTGGCTTGTTACGTGGGTTCTGAGAGTCAGACTCCAGTCCTTATGAGTGCAGCAAGCACTCTTAGCCAGGAATGGCCTACCACCACACTCTCCCGTACACAGTCTGTGTGCCTTGCTCACATCACCCGGCTACCCTCATCCCTCCTGCTGGCTTCCTTCTTTCCCTCAATTTCCCCTTCAGCTTTCCTGTCACATATAAAATTATTGCCATATGGAAGAAAATGTGTGGCGTTTTGTGTCTCTGTGTATGCGACAACACGTGCAATGACCACCTTTCTGTCTCTGTGATTTCTTTTTGCTTAACACAATGATCTCCAGCTCCATCCACCAATCTGCAGATGATATCCTTTCTTTCCTTATGACTGAGTAAAATTCCCCTCTCTTTCCTTTTATGACTGATTTTATTTGTGTATATCTGTCTGTGGTATGTGCCCAGGAGTGCAGGTTAACCTGGGAGTCAAACTCTATAGAGTTGGGGTTCCAGGCATTGTGAGCTGTGTCACATGGGTGCTGGGAACCAAAGGTGGACCCTGTGGAAGAGCAGTGCATGCTCGTATCTGCGGAGCCATCTCTCCAGTCCCCAAATTCCATTTTCGCTGTCTCTTCATCTGTGGATGGGCATCAAGGCTGGCCCCATGTTGTGGCTGTTGTGCGTATGCAGCAATAAACAGGACATGGCAGTGAATCTGGGGAATGTTGACTTTGAGCCTTCCTGCACACGCCAGCAGCACAGCACATGGTAGTTCTGCTTTTCGGTTCTTGAGGAATAGCTATGCTGATGCCCGTAGTGGCTGCACCAGCTTTGGCTCCCAACAGCAACCAGAGCTTCTTTGGTGTATCATCGCCAGCATCTGTGGACTCTTGCTTTACTCAATGGTAATTTCACAGATGAGATGGATCTTAAATGAGTTTTGATTTTCTTTTGTTGTTGTTGTTGTTTTTTTGTTTTTGTTTTTCGAGACAGGGTTTCTCTGTATAGCCCTGGCTGTCCTGGAACTCACTCTGTAGACCAGGCTGGCCTCGAACTCAGAAATCTGCCTGCCTCTTCCTCCTGAGTGCTGGGATTAAAGACGTGCACACTGCCTGGCTCTAGTTTTGATTTTCATTTCCTTCTAGTTGCAGGATGTTGGACATTTATTCAAGTATCTATTGGCCATTTCTCTCTATTTTTGGCGGGCACCATACAGGAAGAGGTACAGTGGACAAGTGAGCTCCCTGGAGACGGCCTGCCATCTTGCTGGTCTACAATGGGTGCACTCTGAAAAGGCGTGGCCCCAGAGACTTAGTCCCAGGATTGCTTCCTGCTACTGTTGTGCTTTCTGATGTTTGACATTGCCATACTCCTTATTCATCTGGCTTGGTGTGCGTGGACACCAGGAGACCCTCACTGCCTACAGCCTGGTGTGATTACTTCCTGGATGACAGCCCACTGTGTTGGACAAGTGTCCCAAAGATCAATGGGAAGATGAAAAGTTCTTGAGATAATGCTGTTCAGATGAACTAATGATTTTATGGAATTTCCGGTTTGACGTAAGGAGTTTTGGGAAGTTAGGGTAGTGATAGAAGGTTTAAAGTCAGAATCAAGAGTAGGATGCCCTTTTCTCATAAAAGGGCAAAACCTGCCTGAGTTAGAGAAAGAAGCACAGAGAGCGTTCGTTCATGCATTACAAGCGTGCAATTGTAGTAGCGAGAAAAATAGGCTGTGGACAAGTTAATGATCAAAGAAAGCATTCACTCCAGGCTGGGCCTGAGTTCCTTGGTCTTGTGATCTAGGGATATAGTAACAGGCTTTCGGTGTGCACCAGGAAATAAGAAGGTTGTAAATAAGGCGTAAACAATTCTGAGTGTAAAAACAGAGAACAGTTAGCCACTCAAGACGTCAAAAATAAGATGTAAGACAAATGACCTGTTCCTTAGTAAATACAGATTGTCTTAGCCAAATATGGGGATAAATTTGTTACTATAGCCTTGGCCTATTTAAACTTTGTTATCTATGACAAGAGAATTACTGCTTTATGCTTACAATGAGCTTGTGGAAAGAAAGATGAGATTTGTTTAGATATAAGTTTCAAAGAATACATAATAATCCTGTTGGAATTTCCTTTTGTGTAATGATTTTAATCTGTTTTTGAAGAATGTTTTTGTGATGATTGTTTTTAGAAAATGAATAACTTGTGGCTATGAGGTGATTTTCTTCCTAAATAGGAAAACTTTGTCTTAAGGGTTATGTGTACATAGGGTTAAGAGGAAGAATAAAACGCTGGAGCCTGCTTTTGCTTCAGCCACTCTGTGTGTGACTATCAGCACTGACCCCACCCTAGTCATGACACCACACCTGGCAGCCTGACTCAGTTTACCCTATGGTGTCATAGTTGGCCCTTAGCACTATTTTAGACAGCTGTCTTCTTAGTTCATTTTGCCTGTTCATTGACTGGATGATTGTAGCACTTTGTATTTAATTTTTTGTAGCTCTTTATATACTCTAGATACTAATCCCCTGTCATTTTCCCTATTCTTGAAGCTGTCTCTTCTCGCTGGCGATTTTCTTTGCTTTGCAGAAGCTTCTCGATTATACACAGTCCCACACATTAATGCCTGCTATACATCCTCCACTGAGGGAGGGCTTTTTTTCCCTTTTTTAAAATTGGATATTTTATTTATTTACATTTCAAATGTTATACCCTTTCCTGATTTCCCCCCATGCTCAGTCCAGTGGTTGGCTGGGAGAATCCACCTCTATTTGTCAGGCTCTGGCAGAGCCTCTCAGGAGACAACTATATCAGGCACTCCTGTCAGCAAGCACTTTTTTTTGTTTGTTTGTTTGTTTTTTCTGAGACAGGGTTTCTCTGTGTAGTCTTGGCTGTCCTGGAACTCACTCTGTAGGCCAGGCTGGCCTCGAACTCAGAAATCCACCAGCCTCTGCCTCCCAAGTGCAGCAAAAACTTCTTGGTATCCAAAATAGTGTATGCATTTGGTAACTGTATATGGGATGGATCCCCAGATGGGGCTGTCTCTGGATGGCCTTTCCTTCAGTCTCTGCTCCACACTTTTTCTCTGTATTTGCTCCCGCATTTTGTTACCTCTTCTAAAAATGACCGAAGCACCCACACTTTGGTCTTTTTTCTTCTTGAGCTTCATCCCTGACCTCACGCTGTACTACAGAGAAATAGTGATTAAAAACTGCATGGTATTGGTACAGAGACAGGAAGGAAGATCATTGGAATAGAATTGAAAAACCAGAAATGAACCCACACGCCTGTGGTCACTTGATCTTTGACACAGGAACTAAAATCATCCAGTGGAAAGAAGACAACATTTTCAACAAATGGTGCTGGTTCAACTAGTGGTCAGCATGTAGAAGAATGCAAATTGATCCATTCTTATCTTCTTGTACAAAGCTCTAGTTTAAGTGGATCAAGGACCTCCACATAAAACCAGAGACACTGAAACTAATAGAAAAGAAAGTGGGGAAGAATCTTGAATACATGGACACAGGGGAAAAGTTCCTGAATAGGACACCAATGGCTTATGCTCTAAGATCAAGAATTGACAAATGGGACCTCATAAAATTGCAAAACTTCTGTAAGGCAAAGGACACTGTCAATAGGACAAAATGGCAACCAATGATTGGGAAAAGATCTTTTCCAATCCTACATCCAATAGAGGGCTAATATCCAATATATACAAAGGACTCAAGAAATTAGACTCCAGACAATCAAATAACCCTATTAAAAATGGGGTGCCAGGCAGTGGTGGCACAAGCCTTTAATCCCAGCACTTGGGAGTCAGAGGCAGGTGAATTTCTGAGTTCGAGCCATGCCTAGTCTACAGAATGAGTTTCAGGACAGTCAGGGCTACACAGAGAAATCCTGTCTCACCTGTCTCGGATAAAAAACAAAAACAAAAACAAAAACAAAAACCTCAGGTGACAGCAGATGCTGGCAAAGATGTGGAGAAAGAGGAACACTACTCCACTGCAAGCTGGTACAATTACTCTGGAAATCAGTCTAACAGTTCCTCAGAAAACTGGACATATTATCTGAGGACCCAGCTATATCACTCCTGGACATATATCCAAAGATGCTCCAACATATAACAAGGACATATGCTCTACTATGTTCATAGCAGCCTTATTTATAATAGCCAGAAGCTGGAAAGAACCCAGATGTCCTTCAACAGAGGAATGGATACAGAAAATGTGGTACATTTACACAATGAAGTACTACTCAGCTACTAAAAACAACGACTTTGTGAAGTTCTTAGGCAAATGGATAGAACTAGAAAATATCATCCTGAGTGAAGTAACCCAATCACAAAAGAACACATATGGTATGTACTCACTGATAAGTGGATAATAGCCCAAAAACTCAGAATACACAAGATACAATTCACAGAGGGAGGGCTTTTAAAAAGGCCTGGCCAGGGCTGGAGAGATGACTCGGCTGTTAAAAACACTGGCTGCTTTTACCTCTGTAACCTCTAAAAACAGCTACAGTGTACTCATATAAATAAAATAAATCTAAAAGGAAAAAAAAAAAGCTCTCGCCAGCTCCTACCTAGAGTTTCATACCTTACAATCAGGTCTTTGACCCATTTTCTTTTCTTTATTACTTATTTTTAAAGATTTATTTATTTATCTATTTTATGTATATGAGTACACTGTAGCGGTCTTCAGACACCAGAAGAGGGCATCAGATCCCATTACAGATGATTGTGAGCCACCATGTGGTTGCTGGGAACTGAACTCAGATGACTGGGAGAGCAGCCAGTGCTCTTAACCTCTGAGCCATCCCTCCAGCCCTTAAGCCATTTTCAAACTCGTTTTTGTGTAAGGTAATCAAGAGGAATCTTGTTTGGCCAGGCGGTTATTTTGGATTTCATGGGCATTATGGGATGCTGAGCAGCGTCTCTGGTTTGTATCCCCTACATGCCAGGAGCATCTCCCAGGTTGTGGGAGCTAAAATAGCCCCTTTATTGTAGGCTCTTTGTTGAGAAGCCACAAGGCCCCTCTCTCTAGGCAGGTGCAGCCCCGTCTTTCCCAGGCAGGACCTTGCTCTTAGTCCTGATGCAATAGCACTCCCAGCTTTTCAGATCTGGGACTGGAGACTCTCTGAGGAAGAGAAAACAAGGGCAAGTGCCAATATAAGCTCTTATAGGGAAACAAGGAAAGGAAGGCATTGAAAGACAGGCATTGTGTTTCATGGTCTATGAAACAGGAGGAGCAGGCAAGCTCTCTGTCCAGCTCTGCCCTCCCCTGAGGCCCAGGCAGGGCTGGAATTTACAGCCCCTTCTTTCTGTGGATGGGGATGATGATACCTGAGCTGAGGTGTTATGTGACCAGAGACAGGATCTAGGATGGGGGCATTGTAGATTCCAGCTCTGACTCTAGAGGCTCGGGGAGGAGGGAGCTCCATGGGCCTTGGGTGCTATCTTAAGGATCAAAGCCTCACTGGGTAGGACCATGCCCTCCCTGCCTTTAAAGGTGAGGAAGTGGTGGGTGCTAGAGGTGTAGCATCCTGTCTGACGTCCCATAGGCAGTGAGATAGCTTGTGGCCCAGCTCAGCAGACCCACTGCTTCAGAAACAGGGAACTCTGGGGAAGGACAGAATGCAATTCAGGTAGGGATAGTTGCTGTGCCTGAGAAAAGTGGTGGATGGATCTAGAAAATCTCAGAAAAGGAAAAGAAGCAAGGAGGGAGGAAGGAAGGACTGCGGCCTTCGCTTTGAACACTCGGGGCTATCGGTGTCCCCAGCCCCGCTCCCCACCAGGCTCCTTTCTGCCCATTGCCTGCCAGGCACTGAAGAGGCCCACGCATAAGCCAGTCTTTCATCACTGCGGGGGAGGCTGGCACAGCTTCTAAGTGATTCAGAGATGTTGGAGCTGGGAGGCTGCTTCTTCTCGGTGGGGACAGGAGCTGGGCCACAGATACTGGGGACCCAGGCCTGCCTGCCTGCACCTGCCTGCACCCACAGCACACTGTACAACTGTCACCTTTAGTGGCAAATAGCTTGGGTGCAGAGTATGTTCTGTACTACCCACATGCCCCTCGTTTCATCCTCCTGGTACCTTCGGCTCATGGGTGAAAAAACGAGGCACCGGGATGCCAAAGTGAGCCGGGTCAGGCCCTGGATGTGCCCGTCAAGGCCACAGGTGCTATTGGACATAGGACAGAAGGTCGCTGTGTCTTTGCAGCTGTCTGTTCCGCTTTCCTCCCTTTGACCGCTTTTTTATACATCACAGGCTATATATGTGCTGGGACTCAGTCAAGCATTTGTTAGGCACCGTCTATGGGGCAGGTTCTATGTTATGCCCTGGGCATGCAGTAGGACATTTAAAATGTTTTGCTTATTTTTTTACATGCATGTGCCTGGATAGATGCATGTGCACATGTGTATCACGTGCGTGCATGAACTCAGGAGACAGCACTGGACCCTCTGGCACCAGTTATAGGATGGTATGAGGTACTGTGTGGTACGGAACCCAAGGTCTCCAGAAGAGCAGCCAGGGCTCTTAACCTACTGAGCCATCTCTCCAGCCCATTTAATAGGTGCCAGCTGTGTGCCAGCCTCTGTGTTAGGCCCTGGAAGTCCAAAAGAACGTTCATTAGTTATCATCTGTGTGCCAGGTTCTACATAGTGAGCTCTATCTGACTCTGAGGGCTCAGTCGAGCAAGTATCTATTAGGCGCTAGCTGTGTGCCAAGCTCGCCACATTTAGGGAGGCAGCCTCCTTCCCATTCTCATGATTTTCAACCCAGGCCCTTGCCATACCGTGGCTGCCCAAAACCATCATAAGAAAGGAGCTTCCCGGGGCTGGTGAGATGGCTCAGCGGGTAAGAGCACCTGACTGCTCTTCCGAAGGTGATAAGTTCAAATCCCAGCATCCACATGGTGGCTCACAACCATCCGTAACAAGATCTGGCGCCCTCTTCTGGAATGCCTGAAGACAGCTATAGTGTACTTACATATAATAAATAAAATAAATCTTTAAAAAAAAAAAAAAAAAGAAAGGAGCTTCCCTCGTTTCTCTGTGCCTTTTGCACAGAGCACCATGATTATCTGAACCCGGCCTGTCTCCGTGGGCCAAGTGATGGGTGGGCCCTCCGATCCCCTTCTCAAAGCCCCTGGCAGCTCCCTTCCGGAGGGGTAGGGTGGAGGGCAGCCAGTCCTGACAAAGGCTTTCTTTGCAAGCAGAACAGGCTGCCCTTGAAGTTGCCTAGTGGCCAGAGCACAAAAGGAAGCTCAGCCAAGCAGGGACAGCGCTCACCCTTCCCTTCTGCTCGGTCACAGAACGACTGTGCTAAGGGAGATGTGAAAATTTTCCACAGCACAGTACAAGGGCAAGCCAAACCAAACCAGGCAAGCAAGCTAAATCAGGGCCACCTGTGGTGGACTATATTCGCTCCAGGCTTTTGTTTTGTTTTGTTCTGTTTTTTGGTCTCGGTCTGGCTCCTGTGCGTGTCTGCTGATGAGAGTCACAATCTTTACAACTTATGTATGTTTCAAACTTTTCCCAAGGGGTGGGAAAGAAGTGTTACCCACATCCCATTGCTTGCAGCTTAATGCCTTCCTGTGTGTGTTAAGAGACACTCCCAACACGAAGTGTCAAATTTGATGCTTCTGCCAAAATGCTGGCAAGTTTCCCAGGAAGAAGGAAAAAAAAAAAAAACAAAAAACAAATCCCACATGTGGGGAGACAGGAAGTGGTCCCCTTGCACCAGTAGAAAATGACAACTACTATCTAATTATAAATTTTAACTATGGGCAAAAGACTCCCTGGGAAATAGATGTATTGCTGTAACCCGACTGTGGTGCAGACTTCAGAACCTCAGCACACTGGCTCAGATCTCACCTGCTTCCTCTATCTGTGAGGGGGAGCAACAACTTCTCCCAGACTGTTTCCCCATCTATGAAATGGGAACGGCAGTCAGGTGTCCACTGCAGTGAACAAGTGAGCTGGGTCACATGGTTTGGAATAGGATGTTTGACGTGTTCACATCCTTCAAATACGAGCAGCAGTGGGGAAGGAAGGAAGAAAGGAGTGTGGACTTTGTGGCCAGGGAGACCTGGATGCTTGCGAGGGAATCTCATTTGCAACTCAGCATTACCAGGTCAGCCCTCTAGCAACCTCCACTTAGCAGGAAAGTACCCCTGGTGAATGAGTGAACGAGGAGGCCCCAGCCCAGGTTCAATTCTCTGACTTCTCCCCACCATGAGGTAGAGAGAACCTTTGGCAGAAGCCCCGAAGTGACACCCAAGTGACACCAAGCTTTGAGCTGTGCTCATGCACACCCTGTGCCTCAGCAGGAACCCGCCACTTCATAGCCACAAGCTGGCCCTGTGTCTGGCCTGGTCTAAGGAGGTTGGTGGTGGACCAGCCTAGCTAAGGAGAGAGCGTCCACTGCAAAGGCAGGAAAACTGAGAGGGCCTAGGGCTGCCGGAAGAAGGAGTTACCAGCCTCTTGATGCTTGGAATAGAAGAGGGCTGACGGAGGCCGGAGAGATGGCTCAGCGGTTAAGAAGCGGATTTCTGAGTTCAAGGACAGCCAGGGTTATACAGAAAAACTCTGTTTTAAAAAAAACAAGAGATGGATGATATAGGGGACTTTTGGGATAGCATTTGAAATGTAAATGAAGAAAATATCTAATTAAAAAAAAAAGCACTGTCTGCTCTTCCAGAGGTCCTGAGTTCAATTCCCAGCAACCTGGTGGCTCACAACCATCTGTAATGGGATCTGATGCCCTTTTCTGGTGTGCATGAAGACAGTATACTCATATACATAAAATAAATAAATCTTAAAGAAAAAGGCTGATAGACAGGCTCGTCACAGCTCATTAGAAAACAAAACAAAACAAAACAAAACATCCCACAGTTCTGGTGGTGAGCAAAGAATTTAAAAGAGCGGGGAGAGCGGGGAGAGCAGGGAGAGCGAAGAGAGCAGGAAGAGCGAGGAGAGCGGGGAGAGCAAGGCAATTTCCCCTAATGGGCCATGGGGGGTAAGAGATGGGAGTGCTGGGGAACTAGATGAGTCTTCTCTATCCACCTATCCCATTCTGGGATGACCCTTCCCCAAAATACCAGAGCAGGAGTCACAAGATCATCTATTTAACCCAGACATGTTCATTCAAATGCCAATATGGCATCTCTCACAGATGCCCACAGATGTCCAAAATTACCAAGTACAGGCCAGAGATCAAGCTCTTCAGCAGATGGCAGGTGCCTCTGACACTCTGGCCGTGCCACTAACTGAAGCCCAAAGCATCGTTAAGTCACATCCACTCACACACCCAGCTATCTCCTGGTTTGTTCATCCATCTTTCCATGTATCCATTTACCCAAGAACCCATCTGTCCCTCCATTTATCCACCCATCCATCCATCATCATCCATCCTTCTGTACATCCATATATCCATCTGTCTACCCAGCCATCCTTCCACATGTCTACCCTCAAGAATCTATCTGTCCATCCATCCATCCATGCATCCATCCATCCATGATCATCTATAATCCAGCCAGACATCCGACAAGCGCTATCTGAGCATCTTAGTGTGCCTAGCACTATTTCTAAGAACCAAAGATGTCATAGCATGCGAGCATCTATCAAATAACTGACCATGTCTTTCTCAGTTCCCCAGATCTATTCACCTGCAGTTCTATTTTCCTCGACTTCCAAAACGTGCCTTGAACCTGTCCGTGTTCCTTAAATCACCTTCATCCTAACTAACTCCCTTCACTCGTGTCCAGCCCAGAGCAAGGAGCTACTCTTTTCTTGCCTGCTGCCTCCTTAGATTCCTTTCCATTTCTCCCTTCTATGGAAGCCCAGAGGAGTCTGAATCAAATCAATTCATTTGCTTGCTTCCATCCATTCTTTGAAAGCTTGCTACGAGCTCAGGCTCCTTGGCTTCCATTCCCTGTCCCACCTGTAGATCCCATCTGCCCTCTCCTGGCCTCAGCCCAAGTCAGGACCATTTCGTATCAAATGGCATTTTGCTCACAGTTTAATGAAACCTAGCCCATGGTTGGTAGAACTCTCTTGTAATTCCTTGTCTCACAGTAACGTGAGCACAAGGAAGGCAGAGATAACTAGTCTGTCTTAATCTTGTGCCCCCAAAGGAGACACTCCATAAACACCAGTCTTCCAAACAAATATCCCAAGGGCAGCACTTGTCAAAGGCAGAGTTCCAGAATCAGCTATCAACCATCCTCCAGATCTGACCAGCTCACAGCCATGGGGGTTGGATCTCAGCTTAGCCCCTTTCGTTCGCTTGTGTCACCTTGAGCAAGTTGTTCAGTGGCCTTAGGGGACATCTGTTTACCCACTTTCCCTAGCAGCTGTGCAGTTGGAAGAGATCCAGGCCATGTAGGTGGGCTGTGCAGGTAGGGCATGCCTTTGCCTTGCTAATTAACAGCAGCAGTATAGCCTTCCAGATTCCGGTTACCAGTGCAGCTTTCCCCTTCCTTATCGCTGCAGACTCTCCTCTGCCACACCTGAGGGCCGGGCAGGGCCAGGCTGACCTCCAAATTCTCATCTAACAGATAAAGAACCTGAGGCTTCTGTCCCTCAATGTTCCTGAATAGAAGAGCTGAGACCCCTGGCCTATGTTGTCAGCTGCTGACATCACCCCAAACCACACTCTGTAGGCCAGGAGCAAATGAAACTTCTTAGATTCCCATGAAGTTCACGGATGGGAGCTAGGCCAGAGTGGTTATCCAGTCCTCAGACCCAAGGAGCTTCCCAGTTTAGACAGTGGGTGTCTCAGGGAGGAGGGATCTTACCTTCTTCAGGATGCAGGCTCTACCGCCCTAGGGTCTCGGGGACTTCAGAGGCTGACGGCAGTGGCTGTGAGAAGGGAGACCCCTGGGATTTCCTGTCCTTTGCAGCAGAGAACAGCAGAGGACAGCAGAGGCCCTGCCTCCTTGCCTGCTGCTGAGAAAGGTTCCACACAGGTCAAACTCCAAACTCCAGCCTCAGCTGCAGCAACAGTTTAAAGAAAGCCTGGATGATCTCTCCAGAACCCTTGAACTCTGAGCAGGCCCCGTGAGGAAAGGGGCCTGCCCTGCCCTCATTGGGCCTTGGCCAGTGCCCTTACCTGGCAGGGGGCCCATGGCCTGGAGAGGCAGGGGAGACTGGAGCCTGGGTCCTGGACTGCCTCGCTCACTCACTCTCCCTCCTGCCTCCCCTCCACTCTGGGAGCAGGCAGCCTTAGGACAGCTGGAGGAGCAGCGGGAGAAGGGGGTGCAGGAGATAAAAGGGACACGCCCAGAAGAACAGCAGCCCCAGTGCAGCAGCAACTATGTTTCGTCTCCTCAGACCAAGGCAGGATAGACACACAGCATCCAGACTAACTGTCAGGAGGAAGCAAGCCCTGGACAGAGCTCCCACAGCTCAGGACTCCTGGGTAGGCAGGGGAAGAGCTGCGAGGCTTCCAGCTGCTCGGGGCTACAGTTTCATTTCATTCCTAGCATTTGCAGGCTGCTATGCTGAAGTCACTGTCAGTGTTACTGGGTGAAAAATCACTTAGGAGACACTTGGCAGTGTGTCTGTCAGGGTGCTTTCAGAGCAGTTTATCCAGGGGAACCTACCCTGAATGTGGACAGCAGCATCCTACGGGACGGGTTAAAAGGAAAACAGAAGAGGAGGACCGTGCAAGCCCAAGAGTTTGGATCCCCAGTACCGTGTGATGTCTGTAACCCCAGCACTAGGGCGCTGGGGTCAGAAAGGTGCCATGGCTCACTGAACAGGCCATCTACCAATCAATACACTTCAGTTTCAGTGACTGTCTCAAAAATAGAGGCAGAGGAGTGTAGAGGCACATGTCTTAATCCCAGCACTCTGGAGGTAGAGGCAGATGCAGAGGGGCAGAGGGGCAGAGGGGCAGGGGCAGGGGCAGGGGCAGAAGCAGGGGCCGGGGCCAAGGCAGAGGCAGAGGCAGAGCTCTGTGAGTTTGAGGCCAGCTTGGTCTACATGGAAAATAATATCAGCTGGGCGTGGTGGCACACGCCTTTAATCCCAGCACTTAGGAGGCAGAGGCGGGCAGATTTCTGAGGCCAGCCAGGTCTACAGAGTGAGTTCCAGGACAGCCAGTGCTACACAGAGAAACCCTGTCTCGAAAACAACAACAACAATATCATCATTATCATCACCACCATCATCATCATCAAGTAGTAAATAATAAAGGAAGGCTCCTGACTTCAACCTCTGGTCTCCACACACATTGCACACACACACACACACACACACACACAGGGAGCTGAGCACTTTCATCCCTCCCTGCCTTGGCACCTCATGCTGCTGCTGCTTTCTGTGCCTACTTTGTCACCTCAGCCCAACTTGCTTTAGTGTGAGATTCCACCTTTCTAGAATAATATAAAGATCGGGCCATAGACTCTGCAGTGGTCCCAAGGCCAGAGCCTGCCAGAGAGGGGGATTTCCCAAAGAAGCAGCAGCAGCAGATGACGACGAGGACGATGATGACGACAATGATGACGGCACTGGAAGCCAGGGCCATGTGGCCTGCAGCTGGAGTGAGCAGCACAGTGACAGAGTAGGTTGCTGTGGATGACACTCTGCAGCCCCAATCCAGTCCTGATCTCTTTGGACACCTCTTGGGGACCTGGGGTAGGTTCCAGGAGCTTCCAGAGGGAGCCTGTAGAGCTATCAAAGCAGGGCGGAGGAGCTACCACCCACGGTGGAACATGCACCCCTGTGGGAGAGACAGCCATCGCCCAGCCCCAATGGTGGCACAACATAGGAACCTTTTCAGTTCTACAGAGCTCATTCATGGTGGCCATATGTGAGGGCCAGAGGTGGCCCACTCAGCTATGGCTGTCCCCTCTGACAGTTGCTCCAAGCACCTGAGTGAGGGTGGTGGAGTTGGGGGGGGCGGGGGCGGGGAAGAAGGGAATGGTGATGAGGAGTGTGAGTGTGTGTGTGTGTGTGTGTGTGTGTGTGTGTGTGTATGCTTGGTACCTGTCTTTCTTCACCTCCATTTCCTGCCCTTGTCCCCCCACTGTGACTTCTCTTTAGGATGTGTCCTGATGGGACCCTCTACTCTCTTGTCATATCCATAGGTCTGTATTTTTTTAAAGCTGAATGCTGTGTGTGAAAGAAAACGTGTGCCATTGGTCTTTCTGAGTCTGGCTTACTTGGCTTTGACAATTATTTGGGGGTAACCCCTAATGTACTTTTCAAGTTGCTGACCTAGCTAAATCCCCAGGGGTACACTGCAAATACTTGCTGTTTCTCCAGGACATGCGCTCCTCTCAGGGATGCTTCCTTCGTTCTCCTCCTCCATCTTCTCCCTCCCCCTTCCTTCTGCCCCCCCACTCCCCCCACCCAGACCAGGTAATTCAAAACCCTCCTACCTCTAATCCCTCCAGTAAACGGCTGCGGCCATTTTTATTTAACCAGTAGTTTTAAATTAAGGAACTAGATTTGCACAACAAAAGCTGGTAACTCAAGAATTCACCTGTAGACCTAGAGCTTCAGGTACAGAATTTAGCATTACATTGCTTAGCAGCCAATCAAACCTCTATACCACTCGAGCATAGGTAGCAAGTGTCCACAGGTATGATAATGGTTAAAAGGTGGTACAGGAGAGGAGCTAGCCTGCCGACGGGCGAGCCTTGGCTCTCAGGCTCTCCCTGATTGGCCAGGACCTGCCAGCTGCATTGAGAATTCCAAGCCTTATTTTTCTCTCTTGGCTCCAGAGAGGAAACTCCACGCTCTTGCCCCCCTGATCTTTTCACTCAGACTTGTGCTGCTGGAATTTTTGGATCCCCACTATCTCCATTTGTTTGTTGCTGTTGTCGTTGCGGTAGCTTATTTTCAGAGCCTGGATAATTTATAAAGCATAAAGGTTTACTGTGTTTATAGTTCTGGAGGTTGGGGTTGCCTGCGTCTACAGCAACTGCAGGCGAGTACAAAGGCTCAGAGCAAATATCTGGGGTGTCTGAGCACTGATTTTCTCGTCTGCAATGCAGGATGCTGGCAGTACCTAGACGGTTCATCACGGGGATGCCTTGAGCTGCTGCCTATAACATTCGACCCAGCTCTGGGGTCGTTTCCCTTTTCTTCTCTTTAACTCAGGCGTGTTCTGTGGTGTTCTCCAGTGGCAGACAGAGTGCAGGGCAGCCATGAGAATCCAGCTGTCTGCTCTGAAGCCATGACTTAAGGAAATGTGCAGAGCCCAGTGCTGTTGTGCACACTAGGGGATGCTGAGGCAGGCTGTTCAAAGCCAGCCTGGGTTCCATAATGACAGAAAAGAAAGGAAAAAAGACTGCAAACACTAAGGACACTGAACTGATCTGAACAGGGAAATCGAACTCATTTCAATAAATACACAGGGAGGGGGTGTTGTTATCTTAGGATCAATAACTATTTAAAATGGTTTCCTAAATGTCTAATAACTCTGGAAATAGTCTACCTAACATAAATTTCTGCATGCAAGGGTAGCTTACAGCCAGAACATTTGACTGCAAAAGCTGTCTGGAATCTTTCAAAGTGAGGGGTCCCCCACCCACACCCCCAGCCAAGAGGTCTGAGAACCACTGCACCATGCAGCCAGCACATCTCTGTCCTGTGAACTCTCTGAAACACATCCTGCCTAAACCCAGAGCCCCGGGTATGTGTGAAAAGGTGGCAGGACTCAGTCAGTGAAGTGCTTGCCCTGTGAGTACCAGAAAGAACCCAAGTTTAATCCCAGCACCCACGTGAAAGCCAGGTGCAGCAGTGTGTGCCTGTAATCCCAGTGCTAAAGGGTGGGACAGAGACAAATCGACAAGCTTCAGGTTTAGTGAGAGACCCTGTCTCAAAATGTAAGGTGGCAAGGAATCTAGGAAGACACCTGACATGGACCTCAGGGCTTCACACGCGCACACACACACACACACACCCCAACCGTGTCTTCTGATAAAGGCAGACCTTGGGATGCCTGTAAGGGCAGCAGGCGCTGCATTAATGCAGGCGTTTGTATCTCAATTAACCAGAAAGGGCATTGATTGCAAAGGAGGTTGTTAAAGCTCACAACCCCTTTAACTTAATCACTAGGCACTTCAACCTCAGGGGTTGAGGTTAAAGCTCAGCTCTGGCAGGGGCTGAGGTCTGAGGTGGAATGTGACCACGCTGGAAGTTTATCAGAGTGGAACAGGATCCAGGGAAGCTGAGCGCTGCGCTTTGTATCTGAATCTGTGGAAAACTTTATCCTCAGGGTCAGAGGTTCATGGCATTTGGAGTGAGACCTGGGGAAAAGTGATTAGAATTGAGGATGTTGTTTCTGGATCCGTGGTTATCCCTTGAGTGCATGTATTATAAAAGCACCCCCTCCCTTCGCTGCCCCTCCCCTTCCTCCAAAAGTTTTATTTTTATGGGCGTGATCTAGAAACAAGAGTTACAACTAAGGAAGTAGTGGGGAATGTGGGTGGGAGGACTATGTGTGACAATGCACAGGGAAACTGACCCGACAAAAGGGACTCCATTCTGTAACCTTTGAGCGGTGGAGCGGTGGCTGGGCTGTCACAGGTAACTGCTGTGCGCTATGTTGAAAGGATGAGCCTGGGCTGGTGAGATGGCTCAGTGGGTTAGAGCACCCGACTGCTCTTCCGAAGGTGATGAGTTCAAATCCCAGCAACCACATGGTGGCTTACAACCATCTGTAACAAGATCTTACACTGTAGCTGTACTTATGAAGAATAATAAGAAATGAATCCTTGGACCGGAGAGACTGGAGAGACCAACTGGAGCTAGCAGGGCCGGAGCGAGTGGGGCTGAACCAGGACGGCCTGAACGAGCGGGGCTGGCTGGAACAAGCGGGGAGGGGGGGGCTCACAGGGGCGGCCGGGAGCGAGTGGGGCTGGCTGGATCGAGCAGGGTCGAGCGGAGCGAGTGGGGTTGACCAGAAGAAGGGGGAAAAAAAAAGGATGAGCCAAGGGTTCAACAGAGAATTCCTTGTTTCCCACCATTAACTCCCAACGCTACACAGAGGTGCTGGACAGACCACTGGGAGGATTGTAGCAAGCAGGAAAGAGGGCCAGCCACAAGATGGCTTAACCTTTTGAGTGCTTGCCATCCTCACCATGTGTGGCTTCCTTAAGAATCTAGAGTTCTGGGGCTGGAGAGACAGTTCAGTGATTAAGAGTACTGACTGGTGGTATCCCAGCACTCGGGAGGCAGAAGCAGATGGATTTCTGAGTTCGAGGCCAGCCTGGTCTACAAAGTGAGCTCCAGGACAGCCAGAGCTATACAGAGAAACCCTGTCTCGAAAAACTAAAAAAACCAAAAAATCAAAACAAACAAACAATAAAAAGAGCACTGACTTCAAGAAGTCCTGAGTTCAATTCCCAGCAACCACATGATGGATCACAACCATCTGTAATGGATATGATGCCCTCTTTTGGTGTATTTGAAGAGAGCGACAGTGTACTCACATAAATAAATAAATCTTTTTTTTTTTTTTAATGAAAAAGAATCTTAGAGTTTCATCCAACAAGGTTTTTGTTTTTTTTTTTGTTTTTGTTTTTGTTTTTTTTTCTAGATGTAATCCTTCCACTTGGCCCCCCAGCCCCTGGAACCTTGGAGAGTTAAAGCTTTATGCTTTTTACATTACCCAGGCTCTCAGATTCAGCTACGGCAACGGAAAACAAGCTAAGGTATTAGCAGACCAAAACTTGCACTCTCACAAGTCTGGGGCTCAGGGTGTTTTTGCTGAATCTTGGGCATGGAGTTGAGCAGCATGGGGCCAGCTGCACGGCCCTCGTACCTGGTGTCTGTGGCCAGTGTTCAATTAAACCTTGTAGGTAAGATGTCACCTGCTGTCAACCTATGCCTAAACCCATCCATTAATTCAGAGCCTGGGAATGTCATCCTCTTTTAGTGGCTAGACCTAGAGCTGGGGACCAAGCCTTCAACACACAAGCCACTTCACATCCACACTGGAGTAGCCTTGTGTTACTGTAGCACTGGGTTTGGCCCTAGCATGCCCACCCAAAGCTCACGGAGAGAATGGCCTATGGTAAGTACAGGGCACATTTTTAAATGAAGCTTCTGCCATCTTGCTCTAGAAGGACAGAGTGACTCCATCCTCGGCCTAGGAAGGATGGACACAATATCCTGGGATGTCATTGTCCCTCTACTTTGATTCTGGCTCCTGTGTGTAGCAGCCGGTGTGTGACCTGGATAAGTTGCTTTGCCTCCCCAAACTTGATGCACATCTTAAGGAGTCAGCAAGTCAAGAGAATGCAAGCCAAGCGCCGAGCTTTGCTCTGTGAGAAACAAAGATGTTTTCTCCTTATTGTTTACTCTCGTGACCGTTTTCAGGACGACTGGTGTTGCCGGCTCCTAACCAGGCTCCACTCCTGAACTTCTCAGGTACATTCACTGACAGTTCAAAACACCTAGCTCCGGGCCTACCACCACATCCCATAGGAAGCTGCGTTAAGGTTCCGAAGGCAGACATGGGACCCTCAACGGTGCTTTGGGAAACATCACTTGCCTTTGTTGACACCACAGTTACACAGAGTCTGTGCCTTGTCTACCCTTGGCTGGAGGAAGAATTGGGTTGTTGCAAATGCTCAGAGGTCATGAGTTATACCGTGTCCCCTCTGTCGCTGGTTTTGTGTGTTTGGTTTGAGACACAGTCTCGTTAAGCCGCCCGGGTAGGACTTGCAGTGCTGCCTAAGCTGGCTTTGAATGTGTCCTCCTCCTGGCTTTAGCCTCCTGATGACAAGTGCCCATTACCATACCAGGGCCAGTGCCCTCTGAATGCTACAGTGCTCTCCATTATAACGACCATCATCTCATAACAGGCAGTGAGAAGCCTATCCTCTCATTGGCTCTCCCCTTGCTGACAGTGGAAGGCCGGACCAGCCTGTTCCTTCTGTTCCTACAAATTACTGCTTCCTGAAAATGTCAAGCGGCAGGTCAGTTACCAGGATTGTGCCCATCCCCCAAATCATTACTGAAAGTCTTTCTTCGATGGAGTGTGTCTCAAACGGCCCCCTGCTGTTGGCAGGAGGAACTGCACAGGGCCACGTGGGTGAGGTTACTTTCCCACAGGCTCTCTCCATTGTACACAAAAGTGTACAATTCTATTTTTGAGCAGCATAAAAAGTTAATACGTATCTAAGTGGAAAGAGTCTCTGGGTCTAGCAGTTTTCTCTTTCTAAACACAAAAAAAAAAGTTTTCGAAGAAACAAGTAAAACATTGTTTTGCCCACAGACCACGGGGCATTGCATCGGGGGCCCAGGTGTCTTTATTAGTCAGCACAGGCAAGCGAGCTCCTCAGTTCAAACTAGTTGGAAACAAAAAGGTTGGCTTACATGGCTGCAAATCCACAGCTTAGAGTCTGACCTACTCCAGCCACTCAGTGTGGCGTCTCAGGTAGTCTCCGTCTTGTCTTTACCCCCTAACGAACATTTTCTCCATTAGGATCTTGAAAAACTCAGCTGACATCCTCAAGGGTTCAAGGTCAGGAGGAAGCAGAGACTCTTTAACAGATTTGACAAGCCTTGACTTCCTCGGCCAGTCTCTCTTTGGTTCCCATTTGGTCACATGCTCAACTATGGAGGGACAGAGTGAGTTTGTCCACGCATCCATTTGTTTCTGGAAGGAAACTGGTTTGGAGTTTCTAGAAAGGAGCAGATGTGCTGGGCAGACAAGTCCACAGACCCACCGTCTCTCGTAGCTGTCTTGGATAAGGATTAACTGGGAAGAGCGAGGTCTGGTGTGACTCGGACCTGCTCCCTGTGTGTCTCCATGCAATCCCTAGCATCTTGAATCCCATCGGAGTCAGGGATGCAGTTTTATCCTTTGTCAACTTACCTTGACCCCTTTCCAATTACACAACCCTGCCCTGAGACCAAATTGCATCTAGCAGCTCCGCAGGTGTGCCTCACTGTTCATGCGAGCTTTCCCCAGTGGAGTGTACTCACCCTTGGTGTGGACCTTAGGAACCAAGGCTGTACAGCACCCCAGTGACTCCCTCTCCCCTGGCTATGACAGGAGAGTGACAGTGTAATACTTTGGTCCCAGTAGATGAAGCAAACCCATGTGGATGGAGGAGTCTCATGTCCCCAAGGAGAACGAGTAAGGCACACCTGGACCACTTATAGTGGCAATCAGAGACAGACTGCAGCAGTCCAGTTCTCTGTGCTTGAACCACCTTCTCTTGAAGACTTCACTGCTGACCTAAGCTTGTGATCTTCTGGCCTATAGTAGCAGCATCCTCTGACCTCATCCCAGACCTTGCAAATTAAGCTCTATATTTGAACAAAACAGTGGTTCTCAACCTCCCTAATGCTGTGATCCTTTAATACAGTTCCTCATGTTGTGGTGACCCCAACCATAAGATTATTTGTTTGTTTGTTTATTTATTTATTTTATTTATATGAGTATACGTTGCTCTCTTCAGACACACCAGAAGAGGGCATCAGATCCATTACAGATGATTGTGAGCCACCATGTGGTTGCTGGGAATTGAACTCAGGACCTTTGGAAGAGCAGTCAGTGTTCTTAACCACTGAGCCATCTCTCCAGTCCGATAACATTATTTTTGTTGCTACTTCATAACTAAAATTTTGCTACTGTTATGAATTATGTTTTTTGATAAATCTGTTTTTCGGTGGTCTCAGATGGACCCTGGAAAGAGTAGTTTGACCCCCCTTGCAAAGGGGTCATGACCCACAGGTTGAGAACAGCTACTCTAGTTTCATCCATGGACATTAAAGTTTGAAAAGAGACGTTTGCAGATGCTCATGATGGGCGGTCACATCAGCAGTGAGGAGATGACCAGAGATGTGAGGCCTCTGCGCTCTCCAGGCAGGACATTTATAAGAGAAACATCAGTGAAGTATCTGGCTGATATAAATTTGGGATTTTAAATTTGAAGTAGGATTACATGGGAAAGCCAGCTGAGTCCTCTTCTAACTGAGGTTGGTAAAGTGGGTTTTTTTGTTTGTTTGTTTGTTTGTCTTTTTTTGTTTTTTCCAGAAGACTGTTTCTATGCGCCCCCCTGTGGCTGCCTTCTCCACTTACATGCAAGGCGGTTCCCAGAGGTCCTTTAGTCATCGGCGAGCACAACTCGAACCGTGAGCAACCAGCACTCACAAGCACACGCATACACACGCATACACACATATCAAGCAGTTAGTACCTATTTTCAAAGTAAAAATAATAAAAATAAAAAACAAGACCAGCAAGATGTCTCAGTAAAGGCTCCTGCCACCAAGCCTGGTGACCTGAGTTTGATCCCTCACCCCTACATAGAAGGAGAAGACTGATTTCCTCAAGCTGTCCCAACTCACAGACTCAATCAATCAATCAATCAATCATCAATCAATCTAAATAGAAAATAAAGATAGATACATAAATTAAATAGGTTAATTAATTAAAAGGCCAAATGAAATAATAGATACATGATGTTATGGAAGCTGACAACCACACACATTGAAAATGCAAGCCTGGAGGACCCACGTACCTACAGAACCATCACCACAAAATAACAGCCATTCTCCTTTCTAGGCCTGGGAATAGGGAAGGCTTGAAACTTTGGAGAAAAAAATGTAATTCTTAATTCGTGTGGGATGGGATTATTCTTTTGAATTTGATTTGGCAATGATTATACAATGCCTTTTTTTTCTACCTGCTTTTTGGAGTATCAATAAAAGACTGGAACAAGAAAAGGGGCAGGAGAGCATGTGAGGAGCGAGTGGGGAGTGAGTGAGGTGTGCGTGAGGTGAGTGGAGGGTGGGTGGAGAGACTGACAGAGAATGTGAGAAGTGTGTGTGTGAGCAAAAGGAGGGTGCATGCGGTGTGTGTGAGGTATGTGTGAAGAGTGTGTGTGTGTGTGTGTGTGTGTGTGTGTGTGTGTGTGTGAAAGGGAAATGCACAGAGGTGTGTAGGAGTGTGGGAGTTCAAGAAAAGAAAAACTCACAGGAGAAAAGCAGAGTGTGCAGGAGAAGGCAGAGTGTGTGCAGCCTCAAGCTGCGAGAGAGCGAGTGAGAGAGAAAGAGAGGAAAAGAAGAGAGAGAGAGCAACTTTAAGCCTTGAAAAATTACCTGTCAGTTTGTACCCGAAAGTGTTCTGTGTCTGTTTATTATGCACCTTCCTGATATCCCTGATACCCCAGTTGAGAACTCCGATCCTGTGTCGAAGACAGGTGTATGTATATAAATGTATATGAATCTGTGTGTGTTCATGTGCCCAGGTGCACTGTGTGACACAGTTTTGGCCTTCTGCCAACTCTGTGTAGCCATGACAACAACAGTTAACTCAGGTTATTTCTCAGGGACTTGAAGATCACTCTTGTCAAGGCCACTGACCCTTGACTTGGGCCTTCTGATGGTGACATTTTTAACTTCCCAGGTCCCAAAATTCTATCCTTGGGATATGCTGACACTGCTAGTTCCTAAACAGAAATTCTATGAAGATCTGTGGTGGGCGCTGCATGCAGAAGGCCCAGGCAGCTTTGCCTGGTAACCTCCAGTCACCAGCTTCTGTATCTTAGATACACTGAGGGCTTATTCTGGGGAGATGTACTGGAGAGTGGAGGCTCCTGCTTCCACACTTGGCCTCTTGGCCAGCAAAAGCTTGCAAAACCTGTTTGAGCTACTGGAATACTGCATAGCAGGCAATATTAGCTGCATTAAGTGACATCATTATTACATTGTCTTCCTTTTTTTTTTTTTTTTTGGTTTTTTCGAGACAGGGTTTCTCTGTGTAGCCCTGGCTGTCCTAGAACTCACTTTGTAGACCAGACTGGCCTTGAACTCAGAAATCCACCTGCCTCTGCCTCCCAAGTGTTGGGGTTAAAGGCGTGCACCACCACTGCCTGGCTGTCTTCCTCCTTTTTAAGGACCACTGGTAATACCAGGGCCAATGAAGCAAACACAGCCGTGTTTCTACCTGAGAAGTTTCCACCTGAGAACAGAACTTTATTTACTTCATTTATTGATTAAAGAACTTTTATGTTGTGTGTCTAACATGTGCAGGCATGCATTTTGGGCTATGTGAGGTATCCTTCCCTACAGGGCAGGGTTTCTCTATTTCTTCTTTTTTATAATTTACTTTTAATTTTATATGCATTGATGTTTTGCTTGCATGTGTGTCTGTGTGAGAGTGTCGGATCCCCTGGTACTGGAGTTACAGGGAGGTGTGAGCTGCCATCTAGGTGCTGGGAATTGAACCTGTCTCCTCTGGAAGATCAGCCAAGGCAGTGCTTTTAACTGCTGAGCCATCTCCCCAGCCCTGAGGGTTTCTCACTGAACCTGGAATTTGATGTTTTCAGCCAGGTTGGTGGCCCCTGTAGCCCTGGGGTCACAGTTGCATGTGGCCTGGCTGTGCTGGGGGTTTGACCTCAAATCCTCATGCTTACACTGCAAGGTCTGGTCCTCCCTTTGCCATCTCTCCCTCCTCAGACAGAACTTTTTACAAGAAAAATAAAGCCTGTGGACAAGGATGCCTTAGTCAGGGTTTTCCTGCTGTGAGCAGACACCATGACCAAAGCAACTTATAAGGACAACATGTAATTGAGCATATTTCAAACCACCACAAAGGCTGAGTCGTGGTTCAGTGATAGAGAACAGTATGTACGGCCCTGAGCGCCATCACATACATCACAATGCGGTGCCTCCATTGCAGTTGTGGGTACTGGGATGTGGGGAGGATACACCCACACTTCTCTTAGACAGTTGATACTTCACAGAAACCCTGTCCTTGACAGCCCCAGAGGGGAAGCCCTGCAATGCCAACACAGTGAACACAGCGTATTCTAGACAGTCAGAGGGGGTGCTACTAAGGCATGAAGAACGAGGTTCTCATCCATGCTGCAACCTGGAGGAACTTCAAAACTATACAGGCAGACCCAGCAGCCTACATATTGGCCAACTCCAGTTATAGAAACATCCAAAGCAGACAGGTGGAATGAGTCATTCCTGACAGCACTCAGGAGGCAGAGGCAGAGGCAGAGGCAGAGGCAGAGGCAGAGGCAGGAATATCAAGAATTACAACCCAGGGCTGGAGAGATGGCTCAGCAGTTAAGAGCACTGACTGCACTCCCAGAGGTCCTGAGTTCAAATCCCAGAAACTACATAGTGGCTCACAACTGTCTGCAATGGGGTCTGATGCCCTCTTCTGGTGTGTCTGAAGAGAGCAATGGTGGTATAGTCATATACATTAAATAAATAAATAAATAAATAAATAAATAAATAAATAAATAAATAAATAAATAGCTGGGCAGTGGTGGTGCACGCCTTTAATCCCAGCACTTGGGAGGCAGAGGCAGACGGATTTCTGAGTTTGAGGCCAGTCTGGTTTACAGAGTGAGTTCTAGGACAGCCAGGGCTACACAGAGAAACCCTGTCTCAAAAACCAAACCAAACCAAAACCAAAACCAAACAAACAAAAAAAAAAAACAAAAGAATTAGAACCCAGCCCCGGATACATAGTGACACTGTTGTCTGTTGGGGTGGCTCAGTGCTAGAGCACTTCCTTAGCACATGCTCAGGACCTTGGGAAGTGGGGCTCCAGCCCAAGACCCAGCCAACAGGTGGTTGCCCAGAGCAGGGAAGGGCAGTTTGTGGAGCAAATGGGGGAGATCTAGCAAACAGTGGTGAGCCAGGTGTGAGCTTGTCAGTGGGGCCCACGGGACTCTGAGCACGCTCCATGCTTTGGTTTTACAGCACCTGCGGCAGTCTACTAGGAACCTGGCACGCCTGAGCGCAACCAGCCATCTCTGACTCAGGAGTCATTTATGGCGTGCGAACTCTGTCAATGAAATGGTTAGGCTCTTTCTAATAAAAAGACGGTCTTGGAGTAGGGCGCTAGCTTTGTTTGTTTGCTTGTTTGTTTGTTTTGTTTTCTCTGTTCAGGCTTGGCAGTCCTGGAACTCATTCTGTAGATCAGGTTGGCCTCAAACTCACAGAGACTTAAATGCCTCTGCCTCCCAAGTGCTGGGGTTAAAGGCTTGAGCCACCACTGCCCCGCAGGGTGGCGGCTTTCTCCTTCTCCTTCTCCTTCTCCTTCTCCTTCTCCTTCTCCTTCTCCTTCTCCTTCTCCTTCTCCTTCTCCTTCTCCTTCTCCTTCTCCTTCTCCTTCTCCTTCTCCTTCTCCTTCTCCTTCTCCTTCTCCTTCTCCTTCTCCTTCTCCTTCTCCTCCTTCTCCTCCTCCTCCTCCTTCTCCTCCTCCTTCTCCTCCTCCTCCTCCTTCTCCTCCTCCTCCTTCTCCTTCTCCTCCTCAATCTTTTTGTAAGCTTGTATTAATTGATTGAATTTTTGTTCTCTCTCTCTGTATGTGCTTGTGTGTGTGTGTGTGTGTGTGTGTGTGTGTGTGTGTGAGGGGTGGGGAGTGCCTTTGTGTTTGACTTTGAGGAACCTGCTCATGTGTTTGTGGAGGCTAGCAAGTGCAAAATTTGCTGGTGGACTATTGGCTAACTGGAGATTCTGAAAAAGCTGATACCCATTCCTTCACTGACTGTCTACTACGGAGGGCCCCAGCACTGAGGTAGCTCACTGTTTTGTTCAGTTGAATCTCTAACTGATTTTGTGTGACCCCACCTACATTATGGAGCACAATCTTCAGTTTTAAATGTTCATCAAACCCAACCAGAGCCTCATAGAAACATCCAGAATAATAGTAACTATATATTTGCAATGCCATAGTTCAACCGACCTGAAATACAAAATTAGCCTTGGAAGATTCTATCTCATTGATGGTGAAACTCCTCTTCCTTAACAGGGAGCTTCTTCTTTCCACCTCCCCCCACCCCGTGACTTCTGCCTTTCAGAACTCCCCTTTGCCCTTCCCCCCTGAGGTCCCTCGACTCCTCTTAGGGTGTATTCTGAACGGTCTTGCAGCTTCTTTCAAGGGCACGCATGCGCAGTGGTGCAGCTCCTGGCCCTGTCTCATTCCCCACCTCCGTCTCCCATTGGCTTCCAACCTAGCTTCCTTATGCAACTCCACCCCTGAGCTCCAGACAAAAGCAAGGCTTCCTGCCCTTGTGTGATGTCCCTCAGCCCCCCAGCTGTTCTAGACTGCCCTCTCCCTGCTGGCCTGCCGCCTCAGTCTTCTTTCTGTTGCTGACACAAAATATCTGAAGTGGTGTAACTTATAAAAAAGAATAGAGAGTTATTTAGCTCACGGTTCTGGAGGCTGGGAATTCCAGGAACATGGCGCTGGCTTGTATTTGGCATCTGGCAAGGGTCTTCTTGCTGTGTCTTAACACGGAGCAAGAGCAAGCTTTCTGGAGAGAGCTTACGTTTATTGCACAGTCACATTCCATACCCAATAATCCATTAAGGCATGGATGGGTTGATTTTTTTTTTTCACTTTCCAAAGGCTCTAAGTACCTTTAATGTATGAGAGTGAGCATCACGTTTCTAGTATGTGAATTGTAATGAATGGGAGGACATCCGCCCCAGCAGATGCCCATCTTTTTATACCCAGTGCATTAACGGTAGTCTCTACCCCGAGAAGTAATGCATTCCTGTAACCCCAGCACCCAAGAAGCTGAAGCCAGAGGATTGTGTGTTTGAAGTTAGCCTGGGCTACACAGTAAGAACCTATCTCAAGAGTACAATTTCACCCAACCCCCTTAGGGACTGGTATAGGGAAAATAGAGGACAGAGGAGAGAGGCCCCACACCCGAAGAGAGACCTTACACATTCAATGGAACACTCATCTCGAACGACCGGTATCTAGAAGGGTCAGAGAGTTTGTCCATCGACACAACCCCAGTCCTTTCAACGGTCCGTGGCGTGGTCCTTTGGACTTCGGTTATAGAGAAGGGAAGAAAGGGCAAGAAGCCCTGAGTGCATGAACAGGGTGCATTCAGAGGTCTGCTATCAAAGCAGATCACACAAGACCTCCAGGGCACAGTAAGATCTGGTCGTTTCTCGAAGGCTTGATAGCTGGAAGTCCCATTGGGTCATTCTCATTGCATTTGGAGCCTATAGATGGCATACCGGCCTTGGCAAGATTGCACCGGATTTATCAGAGACAGCAGAGCACTGAGGGTGCAGACAGCTGGTGAGCTGCTGTGAATACTGGACTGTTTTGTACGCTGCCGGATGCCTGGTGCTGGGTGCCGTGTTCATGGTACACACTCCTGGTGCCCGGGCCAGTGCATGCTAAGTTTAACAGCATTCACATTCTCTTTGCTGGTAGGGAGTGGAGTTCATGGCTCTCTCCATTAACAGGGTCTACAGATGTGGACACATTGTCCCAGTATTGATGGGGACAAATTTGCCCTAGTTGAGAGGGAGACTGAACTTAGAAAGGGTTCCCCAAAGTAGCACTTGCAGTGGTGATCAGGAGGCAACCAGCCACACATCTGGAATTAAAGTGGTATAGGCAAGAGCAAATGTCCTGAGGTAGGAGAAAGGTTGCTCAGCAGCCAGGAGACAACCTTGCAGTCCTGGCTCCTGAGCTGGGCTGTGGAGACTGGATCTCCCCAGTTGCTGAAGAAAGTCACCGAAAGGTTGTAATCACAGCAGTGACCAGCTTGAACAGAGGAACAAAGGTCAGATTTCATTGTGACTGAGGTGGTGGCTCTGTGGGCCAGTGAGTAAGATACTGCCTGAAGCCATGTTCTTAGCTCTGGCAACTTACTGGAGGAAAATTGTCTGTTTATGAAAATGCAAGGAGCTGAGTGTTATGCAGAAACAGAGAGATGCTGAGGCAGAGAGGATGCTGTGGGTGGATGTGGCAGGATGCTGACATGGCCTGGTTAGAAATGTTTGAGAGGAAAATAGGTGAGCTGGACTCGCTCGCTTGGAGGTGCAAGCAGCCTGCTGAGGCTTTCTCCCTAGGTAGCTCCAATTCCGAAGCCTCCTTAACCAGAAACCAGAGAAAGCTTCCAAGGTCAGGAACTGACAGGTGTAAGAGCTCTGCCCTGGTCCGTTCCCTCACCCTTGGACTCTCACGGTTTCACTTTGGAGATTTTATCTATGTTTAAAGATTCACTACTATCTATGGGTGTGACTGGCTGCATGTATATAAGAGCTCTATGTGCTTGCCTGGTGCCCTTGGAGGCCAAAAGAGGATGTAGGATCCCCTGGGACTGTAGTTACAGCTGCCACGTGAGGGAATTGAATTTGGGTCCTCTGAAAGAGCAGCTAGTGCTCTTACCTGCTGAGCCATTACTTCAGCCCTACTTAGGAGCTTTCTAAAATTTGGTTCACCTCAAAATCAAGACTCAATTTTTCGTGGGAGACTATACCAATGCCTGGCAAACATGGAGGTGGAAGCTCACAGCCAGCTATTAGATGGAACACAGGGTTCCCAAGGAAGAAGGAGCTAGAGAAAGTACCCAAGGAGCTGAAGGGGTCTTCAACCCTCTTGGTGGAAGAATAACCATGAACTAACTAGTACCCCCTGAGCTCATGTCTCTAGCTGCATATATAGAAGAAGATGGCCTAGTTGGCCATCAGTGGGAAGAGAGGCCCCTTGGTCATGCAGACTTTATATGCCCCAGTACAGGGGAACGCCAGGGCCAAGATGTGGGAGCAGGTGGGTAGGGGAGCAGGGCCGGAGGGTATAGGGAACTTTCTGGATAACACTTGAAATGTAAATGAAGAAAATATCTAATAAAAGTTGAAAAAAAAAAGAATATTTATTTGGGGGCTGAAGAGATAGATCAGTGGTTGAGATCACTGGCTGCTCTTCCCGAGGACCAGGGCTCTCAGCACCCACATGGCAGCTCACTACCGCCTGTAACGCTAGTCCTACAAGACTTGACTCTCTCTTCTGGCTTCCTTGGGCACTGCTTGCATGTGGAGCACATACATATATTCAGGCAAAACACACATACACATACATTTAAAAGGAAAAAAATATTTTTATTTTTTTCTAGTGCTTTGGGCATGCTAGGCAAGTGATCTGCTTCTCAGCTGCATCCCTGCCGGGGTGGTGTCTGAGTGTGTGCGTATGAGTGTGTGTATGAGTGTGAGTGTGTGCATGAGTGTGTGCATATGAATGTGTATGGGTGTGTGTATGAGTGTGTGCATATGAGTGTGTATGGATATGAGTGTGTTCATATGAATGCGTATGAGTGTGTATGAGTCTGAGTGTGTGCGTATGAGTGTATGTATGAGTGTGTGTATGAGTGTGTGCATATGAGTGTGTATGGGTGTGTGTATGAGTGTGCATATGAATAGGGGGGTCTGTAGGGCCAGAGCAATTGTTGGTGCCTCTCTCTGTCACTATCTACCTTACTTTTTTTATCTATTACTCCGTGGGTGTGTGGGTATGTGGTGGGAGTTGGGTACTTGAGTGGAGATCAGAGGACTACTTTGTGGCCCTGGTTACCTCCTTCTACCTTTATGTGACCTCCAAAGACTGAACAACTCAGGTCATCAGTTTTTGAAGCAAGTTCCCCCACCTCCATGAGCCAGTTTGCCAGCCCCTTCGCCTTACTTCTTGAGACAGTGACTCTTGCTGAGTCTCTGCTAGACTGGCTGACTAGACATGTCCCCAGGATCCCATCTGTGCCACTCAGTGCTGGGATGATGACCCACTTCTTAGATGAGTACTGGGGAACTGAACTCGGGTCTTCATGCTTATATAAGTAGTTTGGCCCCTAAGTCATCTCCTCATCCCCCAGTTTACAGTTTTTGTTTTTTTGTTTGTTTGTTTGTTTTGTTTTTGTTTTTTGAGACAGGGTTTCTCTGTGTGGCCCTAGCTGTCCTGGAACTCACACTGTAGGCCAGGCTGGCCTTGAACTCAGAAATCCTCCTGCCTGTGCCTCCCAAGTGCTGGGATTAAAGGCATGCGCCACCGCCCGGCCAGTTTACAGTTTTTAAGGGAAACTTTCTTTTTATCTGTAGATCCATACATAGCCATAAGAAATAAAGAGAAACTCATGGATCCCCAAGTTTTCCTTGACGGTCACAGCTATCACTGTACAACGTCACAACTTTAAGTTGCATCTAAGAAAGTCCACTGCCCACAGCCAGATGGTCACAAGTGTGTGTGTGTGTTATATACATGTCAGGTGATGCGACCAAATCGTTGGTGTACACTGCATTATTGACTAAAGCAGTCAAGACACCAAGCATCCTATTACCACCAGGATCTGTTATGGAGCCAACAATCTGGCTGCTCATAGCATGCCAGTAATGTGAGAAATAGGGCTGGGCCTGGGGCTACTCCTTGCAGGAAGTGCCAGATGAAAAGATGGAACTGAGGCACTGGCTCCACACTTGCTGTAGCAGTAGTAAGGCCCTGAAACCTTGGGCCCTATGAAATGAGACACAGACAGGACAGGAATGAGAAGCCTGGTCCCTGCCTAAGCACCCTGGCCTGGCTGGCTCCAGCTAGCTTCCTTGTTGTTCCCTTGCTCTCATCTGAGCATCCCTGAGCCCCTCCAAGTCCACCTCACTCTCAGATGGTTTTGTCCATGTGTGACTGCTGCAATGCTATCTGGGTATCTGCTCAGAGCCCAACCCTTAAAAG
The DNA here is from genome assembly GCA_902729485.2 of Mus minutoides. NCBI lineage: Eukaryota > Metazoa > Chordata > Mammalia > Rodentia > Muridae > Mus > Mus minutoides. The sequence continues at coordinate 104,505 of LR755223.1, forward strand.
GAAATGTACCTTTCTCTCCAGAAATAAAGGAAAGATTCAAGTTTTCTTTTGCAAAGAAGTTAGGGTTTTTTTGTTTTGTTTTGTTTTTCAACAACCAAACTCTTTAAAACCTAGGTGACTGGGACTGGAGCCATGGCTCAACAGCTAGGAGCATGGACTGTTCTTGTAGAGGACCTGCGTTCAATCCCCAACACACACATGGAGGTTCATAATCATATGTTAACTCCAGTTCCATGGAATCCAACACTCCAAGCCTCTACAGGCATGGTACACAAATACACAGGCAAAATACCCATACACACAAAATGTTAAATTTTAACACCGCCTCCCCCAATAAAAAAGATGACTGGAAACAACCCAGAGGCCCACACACTGCATGCACATTAGTCCAGAGGTCATCTTGATAAGGTTCTAAGTAAAGTTCTCCCTTACTGCCCTAAGTGCCACGTCACGTGGCCTTCCTGCCTGTGGATCGGCTCCTGTAGCCAGAACAAGATATACTGGACTTGGGCTTGGGTAGGCTTGCAAGCGCAAGGTTATCAGCCCTAGACAGTTAGCTACAACTCCTGCCCTGCAATCTGGCAAGTATTTTCTATTACCCCCAGCCCGTCATTTTTATAAGGGTTTCTCTGTGTAACCCTGGCTATCCTGGAACTTTCTCTGTAGACCAAGGTGGCCTCAACTCAGAGGGCCATCTGCCTCTGCCTCCCAAGCACCGATTTAAAGGGATGTACCACTATAAGCTATGGTCAGCTTCTTTTGTTTGTCTGTTTGAGACAGGGTTTCTCTGTGTAGCCCTGGCTGTCCTGGAACTCACTCTGTAGACCAGGCTGGTCTGGAACTCAGAAATCCGCCTGCTTCTGCCTCCCAAGTGCTGGGATTAAAGGCGTGTGCCACCACTGCCTGGCATTATGGTCAGTTTAAGTAGGCCTGAGGGTCCCGGCAGAGACTGTCAGGGAGACAGTGTATTGTGAGCAAAATGGAGAGCAGTGAGCACACCCAATGTCCTCCTCTGGCATAGATGTGTGCATCACACATAAATGTAACAATAAAGGCCAGGGCTGGAGAGATGGCTCAGAGGTTAAGAGCACTGGCTGCTCTTCCAGAGACCCCCTGAGTTCAATTCCCAGCAACCACATGGCTCTCAACCATCTGTAATGGGATCTGATGCCCTCTTCTGGTGTGTCTTAAGAAATCGAGTGTACTCACATACATAAAATCAATTGATCTTAAAAAAAAAAAAAAAAAAAGCTTAACAACTGTTTGTGGAGCTGGGTCCCTCCAGAGCAGAAAGTGGAGCAGAAAGTGGCTCACACTCT
>LR755222.1:0-25317 GCA_902729485.2 Mus minutoides
TTTTCTCAAATGCTTTCTCAGCATCTAATGAGATGATCATGTGGTTTTTATCTTTTAGTTTGTTTATATCGTAGATTACATTAATGGATTTCCATATTTTAAACCATCCCTGCATCCCTAGGATGAAGCCTACTTGGCCATGATGGATGATCATTTTGATGTGTTCTTGGATTCGGTTATCGAGAATTTTTATTAGCCCAGAAACCTAGATTACCCAAGATACAATTGGCTAAACACATGAAACTCAAGAAGAATGAAAATCAAAGTGTGGACACTTTGCCCCTTCCCAGAATTAGGAACAAAGCACACATTGAAGGAGTTACAGAGATCAAGAGTGGAGCTGAAACAAAAGGATGGACCATCCAGTTTCTGCTGCAGCTGGGGATCCATCCCATAATCAGCCACCAAAAGCAGACACTATTGCATATGCCAGCAAGATATTGCTGAAGGGGCCCTGATATAGCTGTCTCGTGTAAGGCTATGCCAGTGCCTGGCACACACAGAAGTGGATGCTCACAGTCACCTATTAGATGGAACATAGGGCTCCCAAGGGAGGAGCTAGAGAAAGTACCCATGGAGCTGAAGGAGTCTCCAACCCTATAGGTGGAAGAACAATATGAACTAACTAGTACTCCCAGAGCTCGTGTCTCTAGCTGCATATGTAGCACAAGATGGCCTAGTTGGCCATCATTGGGAAGAGAGGCCCCTTGGTCATGCAAACTTTATATGCCCCAGTACAGGGGAATGCCAGGGCCAAAATGTGGGAGTGGGTGATAGGGGAGCAGGGCGGGGGATGGGGAGGGTATAGGGGACTTTCGGGATAACATTTGAAATTTAAATGAAGAAAATATTTAATAAAAATTGGAAAAAAACTAAAAAATATATACTCATAGCATTTAAATTTCACACACACATCCATATATATAGATATATATACACATATACATATACATATACATATACATATACATAGTAAATCATTTTGGACTGTGAGAGTTATGGATTTAAAAATCTCTTATTAAAGTGCAAATACCTTACCTGGAGGTTAACAATAAAGCTTCTAATGGTTATAAATGAGAGTAATATTTTATTGAGGTTATCCTTATTGCATGAAAAGGCACGAAGTAGCTCTTGTTATCCACCAGCATTCATTCCTCAAGGAGATTAGGGCCACAGAAAAGGTAATTAAATATTGCTAAGGCTCATGGTTGTTGGGGAGAATTTAAGCCCAGATCCCCATGACAGCAAGTTCCTAGCACTTGGTTGGCATGCTGCTGCGTTATTGGAATAATGAAAAATGAAATTAGCATGCAGGCATCTGACTCCGATGAGAGAGGAATAGACCAAATCAGAAAGCCCCTGGCTCTAAGTCCCTGAAGAGGAGGAGTCCCACACTCTGCACGCCTATGCCTGCCTGTCTACAGCTGGTCTCACTATCAAACTCGACAATTTGTCTGGCAGTTCCTTCAAGACACTTCTGACTAACTTTGGAGAGTCATTTGACTCTCATTTTTGTTGTAATGATCTGTAACACACCCATACCCACATTGCTTCATAGTCCAGCATCCTTTCTGTTTCTCAGACTACTCTGAAGTGGAAGTGGTCCCCCTCCCCCAAGCTGGCTTTGAGTGGTCCCACCTGCAGCTTCCCAGCCTAGAGTGTAAATCTATAGCAGCAGCAGGCATCATCTGGGGACGGAAATTGAAAGATGTGTTGGTTGGCTCTGGTTCTGAGATTAGCATCAAGGGCTAAATAAATAATGTAATGTTCCTAATCATGGTTGTGCAGGCAGCAATTAGGGCTGCATTGCAGGGCTTACTCATGTTGAGCTTTGTACCTGAGATCAAACTCAGCTAATTTGCCACTCTTATTTTAATTCCATCAATTAGGGGAATAAATTGCCAATGAAGGCTCATCTTTTCAAAGAGTTTGTTTTAACCTTTTATGAAGTACTTGGGGGAAAGCACGGAGAAGTGCTTTCTGAGTGACTGTTAATTTATCAAGGTAGAGAGAGAGAGAGAGAGAGAGAGAGAGAGAGAGAGAGAGAGGCTGTGAAAAAATACTACTCCAAACAACAGCAGAACACTAAACTGCACAGGAAACGGGGAGCAGAGATCTTTCTGGAGTCTCTATTACAAAGCACTTCAGCCCAGAATGGAAAGAAGGAAATACTGGCTGCTATGTTTAGCTTATAACATGAGAAGATTTGTCCATTTTCTCACTATTTATTAAGTACCAACTATGTTCTAGAAAGACAGATCTATTGCCATAGCTCCGATTCTATTGTCTTAGCTCCTCCCCTCATGGAGCATACAGCTTTGTTAGAGAAATGCCAAATAGACACACTATAGACAGGTAAGTTAACACACCGTTACTATATTCAGAGAAGGTGATGAAGTCAGGTGGGATGGATCGGAAGAACCCATCTCCAAAACAAAAGAAAAAGCAAAATGAAGTGTGTGAGAGGGTAGCCCTGAGTCCCTTGTGGTAAGATGTCTATGGTCTGGTGGGAGGAATATTTGCCTTACAGGGAAGGCTAGAATAATGGCTTAGAGTTGAAGGGAGGAGAACACTCCTCTGGCAGAAGGAATAGCCCGAGAAAAGGTAAGATGGCAGGAGATGTACCAACTGATCTGAAAGAAAATCAGAGGCCAGAGGCCAGCAACTGGCACTCACTGAGCACTGACAGCAGACAAAGCTCAATGTGCAGTACTTTTCAGCTTTGACCCGTTTAAGTTAATCATGGCCATCTTACCATTAGGCCATGCTAGGGGTAAGTCAGTTAGCTAAGACCGCTGAGTTACTGAGCCTCCTCTTTCAGTACCCAAGGAAGGTACGAGGTTCTGGGGAAGAATCACTCACTTTTTCATTTGAGAGGAGGGATGTGCTAAGAAGAAAAGCTGGTGGACTCACTGAAGCCTCTAGAGCAGTAGTTCTCAACCTGTGGGTCGTGACCCCTTTTGGGGGGGTCACATATAAGATATCCTTCATATCAGACATTTAGATCACAATTCATAACTGTAGTAAAATTAGTTATGAAATAGCAACAAAAATAATTTTATCATTCAGAGAGTCACCACAACACGAGGAACTATATTACTATATTAAAGGGTCATAGCATGAGGAAGGTTGAGACAGAACAGACTGATACCATAATACAAAATTGGGAGACGTGAAAATATTAAAGAAATTGATGAAAAATCAGACTGCGAAGGATGTGTGGCTGGAACACGGCAGCTAACGAACTGAGGAGGGACCAGAACAAAGGAGACAATGGGCCTGGTCTGTCTCTGTGAAGCCATGTGCAGATGAGAGAACAGGAGATTAGAAACCCACAGTGACAAGGAAGAGTCACGAGAAAGCAGTCTAACCCTATATTAAGGTCACAAACATGGGAGGCACAGTGGAGGTTCAACATGGTAAGCCCAGGTTCAACCCTGCTGTGAATGATGCTTCTCCGTAGCTTAGCAGGCATCTGTGGCCCAGGCACTGAGCTCTCATCTTGTGCAGAGGGTAGCACTTTGACCCTTTGACATTAAAATAAAGGTGAGATTTAATGATGGCTCTGACCACGTGGGCTCCATAGGGCTGTACAACAACTGATGTCTTATGTCTTTGTAACCTCAATCTTCTTTCTATGTCAGGCTACAGCTTGCTGACAGCAAGGATGGTCTCTGTTGGGCTGTGGTTTGCTTCCCCAGTATGTCCTATGACGTTGGACCTTGTCAGCTTGTGCTCACAAGGATGTCATATAAAGGCTCATTTGTTCCACTCAGCCATTCCTAACCACTCTTCTGGAGACTGGATGTGAGAAGAAAATACTAAATGAGAATCATTGCCTGAGAATCCATCCCTAATCACCTGGCCAGACATCCTGACTCCACTGAAGTAAAAATCCAAGTACATACGACTGCAATGAATCTTTCAAGATGTATTTAGGATTTAAAAAACAAAAAAACAAAAAACACAAAACATATACACATACACATACACATACACATACACATACACATACACATACACATACACATACACATACACATACACATACACACAAAAACCCTACCAGTTTAGGACTCAGTAGTTATAGCACCCCCAACCCACAGATACAAGAAAAGCTTTCTTTCTTTCTTTTTTTGGAGGGTTTGTTTGTTTGTTTGTTTGTTTGTTTGTTTTCTAGATGGGGTTTCTCTGTGTAGCCCTGGTTGTCCTGGAACTCACTCTGTATACCAGGCTGGCCTCAAACTCAGAAATCCATCTGCCTCTGCCTCTCAAGTGCTGGGATTAAAGGCGTACACCACCACTGCCCAGCCAAGGAAAGCTTTCTTTCCAAGCTGCTAATGCTTTAGGGTCATTATGGTTGCTACAATATCTAGAAAACCAGAGAGCCTCATATAGAAATTAAATATACTACAAAAGGATGCAGGCTTGAGAGCACATCCTGTCCTGTCCTGTCCTTGAGTACTCCACATCTATACATGCATAGGGTTATGAACTACTAATTGCTTGGACCATTGGCTTCCAGATCTATGGCTCTGGTCATACACTTGGCCCTTGAGAGACAACCATGGAAAATACAATTTCTATGGCTTAATTAGGACACAGATCAACAGACTCTCCCATTCCCAGATTCAATCCTGGAAGTCTGTTATCCCCAAGAATCTGGACATTTCTTGGAACAAGTGATCCCTACAGCCCAAAGGTCTAGTAAAGAGAAATGGGTTAGAACCAGTACTAGAAAGATTGGTGGGGACTGGATTGACTTGGGGTTTCTCAGTTTTCCTATTTAATCTATTTGATCAAACTCAGTCCAAACTGTGCAGTTGCTTTTTCACCCCAGGCTTTGTGAAGAAACAATATGCATTATTTAAAGAGCAACAACAAAAATAATCCCTTGTAAATATTGCATATTCATTTGCCAACAGAAGATTAATATAATAATAATGCCTCAGACATGAAAAACAGCCAAATGCAAAACAGACTGGGAGAAATTGCTTTCCTTTTTGGCTAAGAGTCACAAGAGACTGGAAGGAAAATTCTCTCCTTAGCCTGGGGTCCTCTGGGGCTTCAAAGCTTCCAGAAAAAGATTTTGTATCATGGAAAGTGTTAATGTACCTCATTATTCCAGTTCTCTTTGATGAATTCTCTGGAATCAATAAAGGTGCTTAGCAGTTAAGAATTTCATTAGGATGCTGTGCAATACCAGGAATCTCTTAGATTTATATAACATCCCGAGCAAGTTCTAAAGCAATCATGGAGAATGAATAGGTTCCCCTGCTGTGTGGACTGGTGAATCCTGTCAATTTAGAGTGGTTTTTTTTTCTTTCCCCTTTTGGATTCACTGAGCTTTGAGCAGGGCATGGCTGATATTAGCATCATACATTTTTGTATGTCTACCTTCTGATTATATGTCTTTAAACTATGTAATTCCTCTATGTGCTCTAAAAGATAAAGGGGAGAGGAATACTGTTGTGATAAAGAATATGGTTTGGAATTTGCTGGAGAAAGGAGATGGGAAGATAGAAGAGTTGACAAATTCTTCAAGGTCAGAATGTACAAAAGTCATAAGGTAGCTAACCCTTTGAGCAGTTATTTCATGGAAGCAAAAGGGAAGGAACTGGGAGGCCAGAGGTTGGCATTTCCACTGGGACTGATATATTCTTAGAAACCTTGAAGGGAAGAAACCTGGCGGGCAGAGATGAACACTGAGACTCTTCCAAGAAATATCCAGAGGTGACACTGTATTTGTGTTGGTTGCACATTCCTGGTAATACTTGACTACTTTAAATTTATTCATGAAGACAATGATCAATGATGAACCATGATGATCTGAATGAATGCCATTAGACAAAAAGGAGGAAGTGAAGGTCATTGTTGTATAAGTGCTGAGACACTATTCTGAACTGCAAAACACCTTACAATGCTCTCTTCAGCTCAGCACTTTGGAAACCATACACCATAGAAGACTCTGTGTTCCACTTACTGCCTTGTGATTCAGCACCATCTTTTCTCTTAATCAGGGTAGGGTCTTTAGACAACCTGCATCAACACAGGACTTAGCACAAAACCATTCTACTATGAGATCCACTAATACTATGAAGTTAGAAAGAAAAGGATAGAATCAGAATCAAGTATAACTCAGATCTGTCCACACATTTGTGGTCTTTTGGAAAAACAATGAAAAGATTTCACCTATGTAAAATTCAGTGCAATGAGAAAACACAGCCCAGAGTCAAGCTAGTTTGCCAGAATCACGAATTTTCTGAACATAGGCACACGTCAGCAGAAAGACACTATTAGAAAAAGCTGCTATGTAGGGACGATGTGGCAAGGAGGGAGACTGGAAAATTTGGTTCAATCTTGGACCTTTGTAAAATAGTCTGTAATTTTTAAATTAAAAATTATTATCATGTGTGGTTTTCTGTGTATGATGTAGTGGGGGTCATGGATGTCACAGCACATGTGTAGCAGTCAGAGGACAGCTTTGGACAGTAATTTTTTCCTTCTGATTTAACGTGGGTTCTAGGTAATCAGGCTTGTGTAATAGAAGCCTTTGCATCATCTTAATGACTCTTTTAAAACTTACCTTTGTCACATGTTAATTTACTACTGTTTTGTTTATAGACAGAAGGATTCCTTAGAATGTACACACATGGAAAGGCACAGTGCATGTTCTTTATCGCAGGAAAATTGTTTCGGTATTGCAACGAAGTTGTCCCGCAGGGTGGTGGCCACACAACAACTAACCAGTCTGAAGCCATTGCTCCGTCAGGACAATGAGCCTGGCGCAGGAGCCTTTGAAGCAGTCTCATCACAGTGCAGGCTAACATGGATCATCCTGCTTTTCACCTCTGCATGTGCCAGGCTATCAGGCATCTTCCTAACGTTAATAGAAAAAATATAGTAAAAGCTACAGGAAGTGTCTCTGGCTTGCTAAACACCACCTCTTCCACCTCCAGGCTAATTCCACTTCTAATCACTTTATTCTTCGTGTGAAACAAAACATCTAAATTTGTTCCTCATAATCTTCATCTACCTTCAGATTCCTAAAAATACTTCAAAACATGCATAAATATAAGGTTCTGAGGAGGCAGGCTTTATCTCTTAACCCTTAACTTGAAAACTCCATTGTCAGAGAAACTAGATGAAACAGATTTGCCTTTTTATCCGGGAAACATTTCCCATATCTTTGTGATGTTGCTTATTCAAGGTAGATTTTCTTATTTTGATTTCAGGTCACATTAATTGCACTATTTATTTCATGTTCTTTGAAGTCCATTTCCATCTGCTTTTGCTATCTCCTGAATACATTTCCTGTTAGCAGGAAGTCCTAAATAATGAATAAAAACTTAACCTTACCAGATGTCAAGACACTGATGTCCAAATTGTTTGCTAATAGCAATAGGCTTTTTAGCAGGATAAAAGATGAATGCTTGAAATTAGAAAATAGGTAATAGGTCTTTTGATTAAGGGTTAGCCACTGAACAATCACCAGGGGAAGCTTGTCAGTGCATCACTGAATAGTTGGGCTGAGTGGTAGGAAAGATAGGTACCAGGAAAGTACTGTGGCCACTTTGTGATCTTCCTAGAAATGTTCAACATGGCTCTTACTATTGAGAAGGGAAGGGAAGGGAAGGGAAGGAAAGGGAAGGGAAGGGAAGGGAAGGGAAGGGAAGGGAAGGGAAGGGAAGGGAAGAGAAGAGAAGAGAAGAGAAGAGAAGAGAAGAGAAGAGAAGAGAAGAGAAGAGAAGAGAAGAGAAGAGANTCTCTCTCTCTCTCTCTCTCTCTCTCTCTGTGTATTTTCACAGGTTAAGTGGAGAACACTTATCCTAAATGTGAGTGGTACTGTCTCATAGTCAGTCTGTGTGTGTGTGTGTGTGTGTGTGTGTGTGTCCCTCCTTCCCCTGCCCTCTCTCTTTCCCTCTATTTCCTGGTTTTCTTGAGTTAAACCTCTCTGCTCTGTTATACCTTCCCCCAAAAGATGGATTCATATCTTGAAAGTTATGAACAAAAATAAATATTTCCTCTTGGCCTGAGATGTGTAGCTCAGGTGGCAGACAACTTGTCTAGCATGCATGAAGGCTCTAGATTTGACCCCAGCATCACATATACTGTGTATTGTGAATAACCCTGTAAACCCATTACTGAAGAGGTGGAAGCAAGAGAAGCAGAAGTTCAAAGTCATCCTCAGCAGCATAAAAAGTTTGAAACTACCCTTAGCTAGAAATACTGTCTTTAAAAAAATTTTTTGCTCCTTTGCTTAAATCTTGTTTAAGTAAAATATGTGTTTATATGTATATATACAAACACATATATTAAAATTTTAAAGAAAAGGAGATCATTAATTTTAAAGAGAACAAAATGGTACACAGGAGGGGTTGGAGGAAGAAAAGGGGAGAGGAGAAATAATGTAATTATAGTCCAATTTCAAAATTTATTAAAAATATCTCTGCTTCTGTTAATTACATTAAATATTTTGTCATAGCAAATGAAACCATAATTAGCATGCCATCCATATAGGTATTTAGCCTTTGACCATACTTGTCAACTTCTTGTGATTTTGTTTCTTTGTGCAATGCGAGGTTGAATGAGCAAGTATCCTTTTTAACTTTAAAAAACACTAATAACATAATTCTGAGATGTGTACTGGTAAAATTATACAGCTTAGCTTTATTTTTTTCATTATATTTTGCAAATGCAAAAACCTTCAAAAATACAGATGGGGAAATAACATCTCCCCCTCCTAGTCATCCTCCTTTGTGGGCAGAAGGACTAGGAATGAACTGTGAAACTGTTTCCCTGTAACCACGGGTGGGAAGGCTGGGCTGAATCCTGGAAACTCAGCCACCGTGGTGGGCCCCTTAATAGGATTCAAAATCAATTGAGTTTCCTGAGCAGAGAGATCCCATCTTTTACTCAGGGACTGCTTTAGAAGTCTCAATTCCAAATGCACTTCATTAATGCTTGGTTGAAGTTGTTAATTTTTTAAAGGATGCCTAATTGCTTTAGTGCCGACAAAGCCATTAATAGTCCTATAATTATTCTTCATAGCCTTGTATGGAAATTTTGTTCTACCTCTTTAACATTCTGTGACAGTATTAGTAGTTCTTATTCAATATACATAAATATTTGTTTTCATAAAAGTATGAATGGTATGAAATCTTGCCAGAGTGGGTACTATAGAACTAGGGAGGTTTGTGTGGAGGTACTCAGAAGATAAAGACCTTCATATTAAAGCCTCAGCCTGCCTCTAGGAATTTCTTTCAGTCCATGGATCAAAGTTCTGTCTAACTGAACACACATCTTTTTTTTTTTTTTTGTCTTCTCCTAACGTCTAGTCTTTATCAGAAATGAAAGGCTAGTGAATTCCACGTCAAGCTCAAGTGAAAAATAGATTCTTCTTATGAATCCTTCTTACTCCTGCCTGAAGTTCCATCTTTGATATATTGTGGCCAGTCACAGGTCAACCACATATTGAAAAACAGGCAATATCCTTAAGACACTCACCTTTTTGTTTTTATGGGTAGCAATGGGATTGCTGCTAGAGACACAGGTGTGTAGGAAAATCACGTGATTCCCGAGCACTGTCTCAAAACACCAACTCAGTAAAATATGAGACCAGCACATGTGTGATAAGATTCCTTTGTTTTCTGCATTGCGATTCTTACACTGGAGTTAGAAAGAAGTTGGGAAGGAAGATCCTCATGAGACTCTAGGACCAGCTCTCTGTTAGACCATGGTCTTTCTGTGAGAAAATCAAATCACATCTCTCCATGTTCTTATACCTGGGAACAGTTTGCCCCTTCAGGACTGGACTGTGGTTCTCATCTATCTTCCAGATGTCACATTCAATACTTTGCATCTAATTGATTACATGTCAGTCTTAAGATATTCTACAACCTTCCTTCATGTGTGAGGCAGAATAGTTATAGTGGGAAATTTTTATCTTCTGCTTATTTCCTGCATGTGCCTTTCCTGGTATTTTACCTGTATGTTTAGTTAATCAAATATGGTGTTAATTGATTCCTGCTATACTCCTATAGCACCAATCAATATCATTCTCTCTCAAGAGTCCTGGCTTAGAATTCTATGACATCAGTAGCCTAGTCTTACCATGCCAGTACCAAGAAATCCTGATTACCTGGATCTAGATGATGTTTAAATTATTGAGAGGGATGTGTAAACACATTTGAAGAGGCAATAAAATATGAAAAAAGCCCACCTTCTTAACCTGCATAAGGTGATGCAAAGGCAAGTGATAAGTGGGACTAATTTCTGTGACATGTAACAATTATCCCCTGCCTATTTGAGCATGGTTTGATTCCTTAATGGAGATGAATTCACTCTTAGAACAACTGGAGCAGGTGCTTCCATGTGCTCTCAGACGTCAGTACTGTATTTCCATGATGCTAGTGGGCAGTAGCTGCTCAAAGTGTAGTCATGACTACTGACCGTGACCAATGTCCTGAAATCCGGAGTCTGTTAGACTAGCACTTTCTTCTTTCTCTTCCTCGTTGTTCTGGTTACAATAGTCTTCTCTCTACATGGGCGTTAGTCATCAAATCCAGAGGTCAAAAGGGAAAAAAATCCAGGCTCCCCCCATGTTGACCAGTGATTGAGAATCTATCTATATAGAGACTTAGGCCAATTGTGTAAGTACTGACCTCTTATGGGGCTGCTTTATGGAGGTCTGTTTGATCTGACTGAATCTTTCCATACTTAATATTATGCCACCAAGCAATATGAAAACTTGAACTGCTTCTCTGGGGTGGTTAATTCAATTGTTTTGTGTCCCAGACCTTCATCTTCACCATTCACCATTTGCATTCTAACAGCAAAGAAATCAAGGTTCTGCTTGTTATGTCCCCAGCTAATGAATGACTTGAATTATAGATGGGCCATGGCGTACAAAATACAATTTGTCTCTCAAAATTTTCCACATGGTGTTTTAACTAGGAGAAGAATATCGTGTATTTCTTTTTCTTATAGCTATAAATAGCTATAACTTTTGAAATGGACCAAAACTTTAAATAATGATATTTAACCTAGGTCGTTAGGAGTCATATTGCAGGGTTCATTTGAAGATGGAATTGATGGCCCAAGAGACAAGTGTATGTGGCTGGAAATGCCCAGGAGATATGTGAAAAATTGTGCTGAGATTCCTGTTTGTGAGCTTGTTTTTTTCTGAGGTAAAATGATAGTGGTTCTGCTTCTTCTCCATAATATCTGTCAGGAACTAACAATGTCACAGTACTATAATTGATCCCCATATTTGAGAAGTGATTATCAACAATTAGCAATTTACATAAAGATCATTGCAAAGAACAATGCACATCATTCATTCAACTCCATCCTGAAGCATTTTCACCACTACTTTTCTGTGAGCTTTAGGACTGGTTTGAAGGTAAAGATATTGATCTGGGAGCCATCAAATTTACACAATTTAGAAGAATAAACTCTTTTCAGACACTTAAAAATGAGTGAAGGCAAGGAACTGAAGGTACTAGTTAAGTAACTGTTTCCATGAGCTTACTTAGCAGAACTAGTCTTACCTAAAAACTCATTTTGAAAAGGCACTTATTTTGTTAAGAGCATTTGAACTGACCTGAGCTCCTGCCACCAACTTCTTGAGATATTTCAGTCTGAGAATTGGAAGGTGGAGACCAGACAGTGGCCTCACTTCACACTACTGAAGAAGCCCTGCATGTGCTACAAATGCCATGTTCACTGTGCACCTGGAAGAATTTAATGAGACATTCTGCACATAGATAGGTTGACATTGAAAGACCCATTACTGCTAACTCCATCATGTTCGGTGAAGGCTATAACTTCCCCCAGAGCACATGCACAGGGCATGAGTGGAGCCCATAGCTTCCCCCAGAGCACATGCACAGGGCATGAGTGGAGCCCATAGCTTCCCCCAGAGCACATGCACAGGGCATGAGTGGAGCCCATAGCTTCCCCCAGAGCACATGCACAGGGCATGAGTGGAGCCCATAGCTTCCCTCAGAGCACATGCACAGGGCATGAGTGGAGCCTATTTGTTTGCATTAAGAACTCTTTGTTCTTCTTCTCCTGACTTTTATTGTTTTGCTGAAGAGACTGTGATCACAGAGACATTGAGGAGATCGTGAAATGTCTGTAAAACTAACTTTATTGCACAGAACCTCTTCTCTTGTAGGAAAGATTGATCAATGTCAAGGAACAGCCTCAATTTGGAGAGGGGTTCTGAGAAGGGGTGTCTGGAGCAGCAAAAACATAGGACTTGACGCCAAGTCAAAGTTTCAAACTGGTGGCCTATGTTCTAAGTGAGACCGCTTTCCAGCCTGCTTCCTCTCTGTTCTACGTTCTCCGGGGATCTCCAGACATCTCTCTCTCTTTTTCTGTCTCTCTGTGTGTCTCTGTCTCTGTCTGTCTGTCTGTCTGTCTGTCTGTCTCTCTCTCTCTCTCTCTCCCTCTGTGTGTGTGTGTGTGTGTGTGTGTGTGTGTGTTTTCCTGCTTGTGAGAGTTCTCCAAGCAGTTCTCTCTTGCTATTCTAAAAATTCTCTAAATAGTTCATCTCTTGCAGATAATAAGCCCAATCTTTTATTTCATATATCAATCCAGTCATTTATTCCAGGCTTCCTTTATATTGTCCTATTATAAATCAGCATCCTGTGATCCTAGCCCGTTTCTTCTTAGCAGACAGCAAACAGAAAATTCTCTCTCTCTCTCTCTCTCTCTCTCTCTCTCTCTCTCTCTTTTGCAAGATGTCAAATTCACTTTCTGCAATTTATAGTTTTGTTTTTGGTATTTATTTATTTATTTATTTTACAGGTTTTTTTTTTTTTATGATTTTTATTCTCCTCCCAGTCTGCTCTCCCACAGTCCCTTATTCCATTTCTCCTCACCCATATCCATGAGGATGTTTCCACCTATCCCTAACCCCACCAGGCCTCCCCACTCCCTGGGATGTCAAGTCTTTGGAGGGTTCGGTGTGTCTTCTCTCACTGAGGTGAGACCAGGCAGGTCCTCTGCTGTATATATGTCTGGGCCCTCAGACCAGCTCCTGTATGTTGCCTAGTTGGTGACTCATTGTCTGAGAGATCTCTGGGGTCTAGGTTAGTTGGAACTGCTGGTATTCCTATGGAATCACCCTCCTCCGCAACTTCTTCCAGCCTTTCCCTAATTCAATCACAGGGGTTCCTGGCTTCCATTGGTTGGATGTAAGTATCTGCTTCTGTCTTGGTAGGCTACTTGTTGGGCCTCTCAGAGGGCAGCCATGCTAGGCTCCTGTTTGTAAGCATACCATAGCATCAGTCATAGTGTCAGGCCTTGGAGCCTCCCCTTGAGCTGGATCCCAATTTGGGCCTGTCGCTGAACCTCTTTCCCTCAGGCTCTTCTCCATTTTTGTCCCTGCAGTTTTTTTTAGTCAGGAACAATTCTGGGTCAGAGTTTTTGACTGTGGAATGGCAGCCCCATCCATTCACTTGAAGAACTCAGAGGTCTGACTGCCTCTGTAAAGCACAACCAATAAGAAAGCTGGATGGGACCCCACCCTGAAATTACCACTTCTGTGGGTATAACCTTGCTATGTCCCAGGCACCCTGAACTTAGGAATCTGTCTGCCTTTGTTTTGTTTGCTTTGATTTTAATTAATTATTTGATTTATTTATATTATAAATGTTGCCCCCCACCCCAGTCTCCCTTCCTAGAACTCTTTGTAAGTATAAAAAATTTAGCTGGGTGGGATCTCCTGTGATCACCACTCCCTAAGTCTCTTTATCTCCTTCCTTAGAATCTTTCTGACAAGTTGGCTCGTGGCACAGCTGATCTTGTTCCTTTAGATTTCTGAAGCATTTATATGATTCATATTGCAACCGTATATTTTGAGAAATTATATGTTTTGAACCCACATTTTAAGAGTTCTTTTCCACAGCCTTAAGGGCTATCCTGGAGGTCCCAGTGTTTTACATTTTGCTGAGACATAGCCACACATTCTATCTCTGATTATCATGGAGTCATTAACATTAGCAGGAAGCATGTTCCTTGAAGGAGGAAGAAAAAATCTGTATATTATTAAAGAAACAAGCCTTAGACCTACGGCAGTCATCGACACTCATGGAGGCCCATGCCCTTGTATGAAGTAACTTTCTAGAAAGATCCACTTATCTCTGTCTCTGGAATGACTCACTTCCAAGGTATCTGAAAGGTATTTCCCTCAGTTCTCCCTCCATTCTTGTAAAAAGCTTCTGGATAGAGGTGTGGGTTCCATCTGGGGAAATCCTACATGGAATTTCCACACTACTTCCTGTCAGGGATGGAGGAGGCTGTGTTGTTGGTCTCATTGTTAAGATTCACTAGTTAGGGACTTAGTCTGAGACTTTGGTTTTGTACTTTGAATCCTTTCTCCTGTCTTATTTCTTAGAATCATCTTTACTGTGTGTCTTAGTCAGGGTTTCTATTCCTGCACAAACATCATGACCAAGAAGCAAGTTGGGGAGGAAAGGGTTTATTCGGCTTACACTTCCATACAGCTGTTCATCACCAAGGAAGTCAGGACTAGAACTCAAGCAGGTCAGAAAGCAGGAGCTGATGCAGAAGCCATGGAGAGATGTTCCTTACTGGCTTGCTTCCCCTGGCTTGCTCAGCCTGCTCTCTTAGAGAACCCAAGACTGCCAGCCCAGAAATGGTCCCACCCACAAGGGGCCTTTCCCCCTTGATCACTAATTGAGAAAATGCCTCACAGCTAGATCTCATGGAGGCATTTCCCAAACTGAAGCTCCTTTCTCTGTGATAACTCCAGCTGTGTCAAGTTGACACAAACCTAGCCAGTACACTGTGTTTTGAGGTATACTGAGAATGATGAAGATCACATTCCAGTTTCTAGAGCCACTTGGTTTTAAGGCATTTCACTGACTGATGGTTTTGACTTGCTTTGTATACATGTGCCTGTGTTTGGGAGTTAAATGTATCCAACCAAATCACCATTCCACAGCCATTCCTTGCACATGTGGAGGTGACATAGCTCTGGATGTAGACACACAGAGTAAGTGCTGAAATGCTTTCCATGGAAGAGCCTATCCAGCTTTGGGGTCATATGAACAACCTTTAAAACACAGAGGTGATGCCATCCTCGGTCCCACAAGTGTAGTTCGTCTGAAAGAGACAGACCCTTAGACGTGAAAAGGCCTTTTATCACTTTGAAAACTTTTATTACCATGGAGCAGACCTTTTGCACATCCTAATGATTTTATTAAGTGCTAAGCTAATTGAACTAACTCTTTTTTAGTGCCTGGCATAGTTATATGACTTTTAAATCTCTTTAAAGAGGTAGATATATTTATATGTGAAATTATATGTGTTAATAAAAAATATGGTTAATTAAATGTTCTTTTATTTTGCAAAAGTGATAATGCCCATTTATAATTATTATACAAGATTCAACTCAGAGAACTGGACCCCAAATTAGTTATTTTGAGAGTAGGATAATGGTCAGCTAATTATCTAAACAATGGCTACAATTCAGGGCTCTTCTTCCAAAGGAACATTGTGATCATCTTGCAGTATTCTAGAAGTTAGGAAAACTCCAGTTCCAGATGCCTGTCCAACAAACAAAGGGCTTGAGGCCACTGGGCTGCAGAACTTTAGGAATCATCTCTGAGTGTCTCAGTAAGAATGGACACAGTGTATCAATGGACAGAGAGCATTGTAGCAAAAACAAACTTTTGGTTGCTTTGTGAGCTCTTTTTTCTTCCACCCTTCTCTACACCTCTTCTTCTACCCTTTTAACCCCCTAACACTAGGAACAAGAGGAAAAAGACATAGGAGAAAGGGGGCAAAGATATCAGTGACTACTTCCTGATGATTAAGGCATCAAGTTCCTTGGGGAAAGTTTGACCTTTGTCATCAGGATATCTAATTTCTTCTTTTTGTCTCTTTGCCAACTACTACTTGACAAACTGCAACAACCCAACTGGGCCAACAGGCCCCTTCTGTCTAGACTCTAGCATTATATCTACTCTGAAGAGTCCCCAGAATTCCAAACATCACACACTCACAGAGATTATCTGCAGCTGGCAAAGCCATGCCTCTGCTAACAGGAGGCAAATGAGTCACCCGCTGTGAAGCTGCCCTGTATCCCATACCCGGGATTAAAACAAGAGCATATACCCATAATATTTCTGTGTTTTTTAAAGAACAAAAACTTTCACTACAGAATATGCTGGTCAGTTGCTTCCCATCAGTGAAGATCAGTTTTTTTTTTTTTAATGAGTTCCTGCAATAAAATGAATATCCATATTCCCCTAATATTCATAGATTAAAATCCTAATAATAGTATGATGGTATTTGGATGTGGAGCCTTTAGGAATAATTAAGTAAAAGGATTGGAGACTCCATGAATGATATCATTGTCCAGTAAGAAGTGATTAGAGAGCTGGCTTGTTCCCTTTGCACTATGTAGGGATATTAAATGTCAGTTTTCTGGATCCCACTTTGGACCTGTCAATGGACCTTCTTTTCCTCGGGCTCCTATCCATTTCCATGCCTGTAATTCTTTCAGGCAGGAACAATTATGGGTCAGAGATGTAACTGTGGGATGGCAACCCCATCCCTCACTTGATGTCCTGTCTTCCTGCTGGAGGTGGACTCTATAAATTCCCTCTCCCTACTGTTGGGCATTTCATCAAAGGTCCCTCCCTGTGAGTCCTAGTAATCTCTCACCTCCCAGGTCTCTGGTGCACACTGGGGGGAGGGGTCCCCCCAAGCTCCTATTTCCCCGAGGTTGCCTGTTTACATTCAAGGGGAGTTCCCAAGATCTAACACTATTACTAAGGCTATGGAGTGCTCGCAAAAAGGGATCTATCATGACTGCCCTCCAAAAGACCCACCAAGCAGCTAAAAGAGTCAGATGCAGATATTTACACCCAACTAATGGACAGAAGCAGCTGACTCCTGTTGTTGAATTAGGGAAGCTGAGGAGAAGGGTGATCCTATAGGAGGACCAGCAGTCTCAATTAATCTGGACCCCCAAGATCTTTCAAACTACCAAACAGACAGCATACACCAGCTGATATGAAGCCCCCAACACACATAACAGAAGAGGACTTCCAGGTCTATTTTCATTCAGAGATGATAGACCTAACCCTCAAGAGACTGGAGGCTCCAGGGAGTTTAGAGGTCAGGTGGGGTAGAGGGTGGTGGCATCCATGTGGAGACGGGTGTGGTGGGGAGGAGGTGTGGGATGTGGAACAATTGGCGGGTGGGAAGAGAGGAGTGGGAAATGGAATGTGGAGTGTAAAAAACGAATTACAAATAAAATTAAGTTTAAAAAATGTCAATTTTCTGAATCCTGTTCACATATATTCTTGACCTCCATCTTTCAACCATGAAAAATGATGTCTGTTGTTTTTAAAGACACCATCCAAATATTCCTGTCCTAATTGTAACAAACAAAATACGTTTTTAAGTGTGTCCACAGTATAGAAAGGCAACAAGCCCTGAGCCTAACCTATAAATTGTGAGGACCCAATCTACCTCACCTATAACTATTTCTGTAGTCTCTATCTGAGCTTCTCTGTTCCTCCCTCTACCTGTCACTGACCTATCTAAAATATTAACTAAAACTTTCTATGTATAATCTCTAAAATATAATCTAAAACTCATTAGTAGCTTGGCAGATTGTACTTTCTAAAGGCATTTGCAATGGTATCTCTCATCCTGCTTCTTACAATATGATTTCAATGAGTGGAGACTTGCAGAGTCTAAATGCCCTGTGTTTAAATATGCATGGACCTCTGACATTTCTGTCATGACCAATAATGTATAACAGAAATGATACATAGCTTTAAAGGTGTTTTATTATATTCTATTGTTGTGACAAATACTGTGATTAGAAGCAACTTAATAGTCTATTTAACTATTAAGTTCCAGGTCACAATCCCTCATTGAAGGAAGTCAGGAAGGAAGAATTCAAGCAGGAAGTGTAGATGGAAGTGTAAGCCACAGATTATTACTGCTGTCTAGCTTGCTGGCACACCCATACTTAGCCTTTTCACACAGGCCAGGGCCACCTACCAGAGAATGGTGCCATCTGCAATAGGTTGGGCCCTCCCACATAAACCAACAGTCAAGACCATATCCTCCCCACATTCCCTTGGGCCAGTCTAAGCAATCACTCAACCTGAGACTCACGTTTTAGGTGTCTCTAGGCTTTGTCCAGTTGATAGTTAAAACTAACTAGGGCAGAGGACTAGATCAAAAACCTGCCATTCATAGCTGCCTTGTTTTGGAGTATTTGGTCTTGGAACCCAAGATCCATGAAGGAAACCCTAGTTATCCCCTGCTCCAAACATTCATTCACTTTAGTTGAATCTCTTCAGATGGATGAGATACTGATGAGAAGAGACAACTAACTCTCATCCATGTGACACTCTGTGCACAGACCAAATGCTTTTTATATTACTACATTATGGAGGAATTTGTTATACAGCACTAGTAACTAGAATGCTAAAATAAACAAACAAATAAATAAATAAATAAATAAATAAATAAATAAATCTTTGAATTGGCTTACTTGCAAGCCTGGAAAGATTTTGTTCATCTATCCTGAGATTTTTTTCATAGTCCTTAGAAATTGTAAACTTACCATACATTGGAAACTATATTGGGAGCTGACTAATAGTCATATGAACTCAAGTGGTATTAAGATAACAACATGGCCCACGTTGAGCCATTAATTTTTAAAAATAAACAGCAATCTCTTTCATCCTTATTTAAGACATTTCATCAAACTTGGTGTCTCAAAAAAAAAGTTGCCTTCTCTTGTATGAAAACATTAAAAATGAGTTGTATCCTCTCTTCCCAGTGTAAATGTGAAGGGTCCCTGCCATCTCTAAGACCACTTTCTTCACATCACGTTGGTTAAGTTCCTGTTGTCTAGACCACCAAACACGTTCTCAGAGCCCTAGTGCTTAACTTGTCAGCAGGATGATTCTCCTTCTCTCGGGGCCACTGAACCTGTACTGCCGGGTGAGCTATGAAAAAGGAAACCTTTCTCCTGATACATAACTAAAACGGTAACACAAAAAAGTCACTAACTCCCTTCTCACCTATTCCTTGAGCAAAGTACATGCTCAAAGCAACCTTTGGCTCTTTCTGTTTGCTTGCTTTTTTAGGGGTCCCAGTGGCTTTTCAGCAAAGCCAAGGGACATCAACAAAGCTTCATTCACCTCCACATGATCAGATCCCCTCTCTCTTCACACAGCTCTTCTACAAATCTATCTGAGATTGGTGATAAACAACACCCACACAATTCAAGTGTCCCCTGTGTGCCCCAGTGAGGCAAAGGCATCTTCAATTTCCTTTACTCATAAATCCGAGAGGACAGATGATACACAATTTCCTCCTACATGAGCCCACAGAGAAAGTGCATTTTGTTTGGAACTAGACAGTTGCTCCTAAGGATGACAGTTTGATTTTAATCCCCAGGAGTCAGAGAAAGCAATCAAAGCAGAAAGCAGATACCAGGCTCACACTGTTAGGATATCAAACAGGGTCACTCTTAGGATCAGCTTGTCCTAGAGGTAAAAGGGAAATGCTTGATGAAATGGGGAATCTAGGCAGCAATTACGGATAGAGTCCCCCTGGGGAAAGCACAGGAAATATTCAGAGGCCAAGGAATAAATTCGAAGAAGAGGCTATAGGCAGCAATAAAAATCCCACAGCACTGATGACAAGACTGATCATTGATTCTGTTATTTCACTTAAATTCAGCCAGGTTATTTATGAAAGGGTGTGTAGATGTTACAGCAGAAAAGATACCATTTCATGAGGTTTTATTCACATTGTGAGCAATATTGAAGCATTTCTTTTTATCCATGTGAGATTTATGGGAAAGAACTACAAGATTTGGTGGGAGAATACTCCAAAACTAAATTAACTCTATTAAAAAAAAGAGACCCTGCCTCAAAAGAACAAAAACAAAACAAAACAAGTCCACAAAAGTCTGTATAATGGAACCTTAGTATCCATTTCTAGCTCCTGGCCCACTAAAACCTCTGCACAATTACCTTAACCTCTGCTTTGTACCATACCAGCAACGTACACAAACTCTAGAGTTCTCTGTGAATTTCTAGGAAGGCACAAATGTGCTCATGGTGCCCCTAGCCTGGGCTTATCTTTCACATGCATTATCTTTCCTTAGCCCTTTCAACTCAAAAGATAAAATCGAATGTCTTGTGTAACACATGAGTTGCCTGGTTTTATCATACAGTTTTCAGGGAGGAATTCCATTTTTCACTTAAGAAGCAGTGTAGAAGCACATTAGGTATTTCTGCTTTGTAGTCTCTGATGACATTGCTACCTCTTCAGTCTTTCTGTCTTTTGTCACCGTCAACTATGCCTGTGAGGTTGAATCCTCTAATTAGAGCATCTTTCATCGTTCATCTTTCCCTCCTCTTCCCTCTCTTCTCTCCTTTTCTCCCCTCTACTCTCCTCTCCTCTCCTCTTCTCTGCTCCTTCCTATCATTATTTCCTTCTACAGAGCACTTTAATCCTTTCTTTTGTGGGCATACTCCAACAAACATAAGTTCCTAACAAAAAGTTAGTTCTACATATAACTACAATCCTGATTGCCATTGGTAAGATAATACAAGACCTGTCTTCATACATGAGCAACAAGAAAAATACTCCTCCTCTTGGTGTTTACGTTTCTCATCTTTAAAATGGCAAAGTTGGACCTCAGTCCTGTATTTTGTCATTTTTCATGCACCCAGTGGATATTTCTTTTGGGTAAGAAATGTCAGCTTATTGGCACCTAGGCTAATTAACAAATCTACTGATTGTGTTTTATGTAAAATGTGAAATTCAAAGAAAACAGTAGGAGATATTAGCATTGCTGGGCAATGTCTCATGCTATTGGAAAAAATATGTTCATTCTTGCTTGGCCACTAATCATCTGTGGAATTTTGGGTAGTTGGTTAGCATATTCTAACTTCATTCTCTTCAGTTCTGTGTTTGTGACCTGCTGGGATTAACGTCAGTGATTACTGCACCATGCTACAACCACTTTTAGTCACTGTTTCATACATTATACTAAAGCTATACCAGCACCCTATGATCTATACCCCCAAAAAACCAAAAAGATATGCATAGCACACTCATCCAAGGATGTCCAAGGTTCCAAGAAGCACTCTTCATAGCACCACAATAAAGAGCTGATTGGTATCCCCCCCAAATGTGTTTCCATCTTAACTCCTAAGAGAATATAAATGTAACCTGATTTTGGAAAGGAGTGTTTTGTAGTTTTAGCTACTAGGGGTTCTTGAAATGAGAACATCCTAGATTTCCTGGATAAATCTGAGCCCAGTGGCAAATATCCTCTTGAGATCCAGTTAAGAACAGAGATCTTAAAAAGAGATAGGGTCACATATAGAGAAAGGCAGAATGGAGTCACGCATGAATTAGAAGAGACAAGGAAGGCTTTGTCCCTAGAGCCTAGAGTGAGGACGTCTATGTCAACAGCTTAACTATGGACCTCTGTCTTCCATAACTGTGACAGGATACATTTCCATTGCTATAGCCATCCTGTATACCTGGGATACCAATCCATGTCCCCAAATGAAGTTTACAATTCTGAAGATTCAAAATTCTGGTGTCATCAATAGTTCCTAGTAAGAGAATTGTTTGGGATTGTATTCCCTGGGTGGGGGGGAGTGATATATATACATGTGAGTGTGTGTGTTTGTGTGTGGGTGTGTGTGTGATGAAAAGAGACTGAAAGACATAGATTACATGATTAAATCTACATGGTGCGACAAAAAAATGGGACAAAAATATCAAGTTGATCTGACAATGTCTGCTCATGGGATACCCAATTCCCAAGAAACCTTATCTAAGCTCTATACATGTGCAATAATCTCTTCTGACGATGGTGCCCAATAATCTACTCACCCCTCAGGCTCTTTCGGGTTCTAGCACCTCTCAGAACAACCAAGATTACAACCCATTATTATTTTAGGAAACAACCATTCTACACCATAGCAGACAAGTTATAGTACAATCACATGATGGAATATTTTACATTAATAGAATATTAAGAACAAAGAATATAGATAAAGCTCACCACATTAGGTTATAGAAGCCAGACTCAATGTAGGGCCTGTGATTCTACTTGTGAACAGTCCAAATGCAAGAAGAGTGTTATCCTGACATAGATGTCATAATTAACCTTACCAATTGCTCTTACCAGAGCAAGACAGATTAACTAGGTGGGTTCATAAAGAATTCACTAAAGTGCCAGAAAAGTCTGTTAAATGATCTAGATGTTTACTTCAGAAGTGTTTGCTTTATTAAAAAAACCCAACTATATAATATTAATATACATTGCTATGTATATATTCATTTTAAAAGCTGTCATAATCTGAAAATACCATTTATAAAATTAAGTATTTTGTGTACATAAACAGAAATCATTCCATAGACTTATCATATCCCTTTAAGCAATAGGAAAATAAAATAGTTGATTGGATGAGCAATTTTTTAATTCTAAGGCATAATTGTTGCTTATTGATGTAGCCATATTCATATGCTCAGCAACTTTCCTGGTATAGTGATTTAGATTTTAAAGATTCCTACTTAAAGATATTTTTAAAAATCACTCCAATGTGAGCTATACTTTTAGGAGATTCAAATATGACAAAGGCAAGTTGGCACGAACTCTTCTTTATCACTCCATCAGTTGATGGTACTCATTGAATAAGCTTGCACATTCATCTCCCTTTCCTGAAGCCACCATATGATGCATTTGACTATCTCTGTCATGTTGTTGATCTGTGTACGGTTAGTTTAGATTGTTCATCACACATGTTGGTTGTTTTTTCTCCTCACTTTGACAAAATACCTAACAGAGAATATACCAAGTACAGAACGACTTAGACTGTGGTCATGGCTGCTCACACAATAAAAGATGGGATGCAGAGAAAACGCCAGAGTTAGTGTCTGAATTATAAAATTTCTAGGTCTACCTCTAGTGACCAATTTCTAGCCACTAGATGCCTATAGATTCCATAGACCCTCAAAACAATGCCCCTAGCTGGAGAAACACACACACACACACACACACACACACACACACACACACACACACACAAACCATGAGCCTGTAGGGCTTATTTCAGATTGAACCATAACTTCACAAATCCCTGCTGGTATGCTATCTTGAAAGAGATCTCATTACCATCTTAGAGCTTGCTTAGCCTTTACACAGTTCTAAACATTTAACTTAGCTTATCTAAAAATGAATGAAGATTCCTGTGCATGTGATTTTTCAGAGCGTTGCTCTTAGCAGAATTGATCAAGAAAGAGAATGAACAAAACAATATTAAAGTGAGGAAGCCAAATAGAGGTGTAATTACAGGCAAGTCCTGCAGAGGGTGTTCCTCAAGGCCACAAAGAGTTTGAGGATGCAAACCACACTAGAGAATATCCTAGGGAGTACAGACTTCATTTATTCCCTCAGGGTCTGTCTTTGGCTACCACCTTTCTGAAGGGACATAAAATATTACACAACCATGGGGGCGGGGAGGAGGGAGCAAAGTGGCTACACCAGGTCAAGAGCGTCTTCTGAAGAACCTGTTAGACTCAAAAGCACACTAAGGCTGTAAGAAGAGTACACCTAAACAATAAGAAAGACCAAAAGAGATCTGAATAGATCCCTGTTTTTGCAACACTGCCCTTCTGGAAGGTTCCTGCCACAGTGCTTCTAGAACAAAGTATGTCATATAGTCCAGCATTCTTTCCTCCTCAACTGTGGGCTGGACATGGACAATGATGTGGGTTAGATATTTCCAAATCTCCTTAAATTGATTGACTTGTGTATCTTTGGTCTCTAGTCTCTTCAAACTTATCAAATTCTTGGGCACCATGGCAAATACTGCTGCTTGCTGTCTTTTCTCAGATGCTTGTCTCTGTGTGTTGGTTCTGTTTACCTCTCCCACTGAGCCACAGAGTAGGTGGGGATAGGGAGCCCCCATTTATAGTTAGCAAGATAGATTTAAATTCTAGCATTACCACTCCACCTGTAGGCACTTTGTAAATTACCAAATGTCTCTTGTACCTCAATTTATTCAACTTTCAAATAAACTATATTACCAAATATCTTTTGTACCTCAGTTTATTCAACTTTCAAATAAACTATAGGTTTCAGAAGCAATCTCTTACAAGCAAGCACAACAGAAGGAATAGAGGGAAGTAATTGGTACTCACCACAAAGTCCTTTTGTGCTGAGATGCTGCGAGAGCCTCATCCTTACCCACACCACCATTCTTACCAACACTGTCATCACCACATCTCACATCATAGTTATTACCATGAGCTACTCCAGCACCATCAACGCGATCATCTTCATCAGCACCACTAATTTTCACTTGTATCAACCAACATCTTCTATCTCATTGTGATGACATCACTGATTCGAGGTCTTATATATTCTTCTAACAGTATGAGAAGACACAAAAGGAACATCTCTGAGTAGGATTTTCACAGGAGTCAGATTGAGTTTACCACAGCTTGTTGTTTATATCAAACTGATTTGAGCCTGGTACAGAGGAAATTGCATGGATCAAAGGACCCAGTCCATCACCTACAGACTCAAAACTATACTCTGGTTCTAATAATAACAGTAACTTTCTTCACCTGGGAAAGGAGAAGGAAATAATGTCAGCAGTGCTCTGGATGAGTAAGTGGTTCTGCAGAACTTGAAACAGGGTGCATTGACTAAGATGTCAGACGTCATCTCTCTGTACCTACTTGACCCCTTCTAAGGCACAGAATTTTGTAGACCTTGAAGTAAAGGAAAAAAATAAAACTTAATAATCAGAGTTAATTTTGTTCCAAGAACTGAAACACTTCTCTGAATATCCTAGGAGTCAAGAAAAGAATGAAAACTTAGAAAAAATTTCGTCCCAAAATAAATACATCATGTATGAATATAATGAGTCTACCTTGGCATTAAATTCTGAAAAATATTCTTTGTATGAAATCTTACGTAGGAGTTCCCGAGATTGCTGTATATAAATGTGGAAGGAAGGGCTGTGTCTTACTCACTGCTTGGACAAGCTTGGGAGGCTGACAATTAGAATTCAACATGGTCAAAATGATTCTTCATGGAATTAAGACAAGAAAGCTCATGAGTATGCCCTGATGGATTCAGTATAAGCACAGAATTCAGACAGAATCGGTGGACACTGGAAACTTTTCTCTTAAACTATGGTTTCCAAAGATCACTTAATCTCTGGTATGTTTTCATTTTCAGATGGCTGGTGGTTCGGGGCTTTG
>LR755222.1:26096-106904 GCA_902729485.2 Mus minutoides
TTTTTTTTTTTTTTAGAGAAATTGGAATAGATGGGGAGGTGGGAGGATATGGGAGGAGTTGGGGGAAGGGAAATAATATACTCAAAACTTATTGTAGGTCAAATTTTTTAAAACATTTTAAGCATACAGAAAACATACAAAATTCTCAAAGAACTAATACAAACAATGAGTGAATTACAAATCAGCTCCCTGGAACAGAATAGCAGAGGCTCATATCTGAGGGATAGCCCCTGATTTACCTCTAGGAATACTGGGTACCACTCATTGACTGTGGAAGAGTCTGGGATAAAACATACAAGATTTGGGCAGTTGATGGGAAGGAAGTTCACATACTGAAGTTCAGATTGAAGTTAGGCATAAATTAACACACACACACACCCATCTCAGCACTATAACAGGAGCAGCCAAATAAAATTGTATTTTGGCTTATAGCTCAGGTCCATTAATGCAAGAAAGTCAGGGTGGTGGAAAAAATTTGCATGAAAGGCAATATTTACATGAGGTGGTTTCTTCCATTACAGCAGAAGGCAGGAGCAGAGAGGAGTTGGCCAAGACCAGGCCAGAGGACACCCCTGAGAGGCCTGCTCAGAATGCACCGTTGTCAGCTATGCTTTTGGACTGAAAGATTCCACAGGTCACAGACAATGCCACCACAAGGGGCTGAGTTTCCCCAACACATGCGTCTGTAGAGGATATTTTATTTCCAAATGGTAGGTCCCTGTCTTTCAATGAGATCTAATAAAGATGATGACAAATGAGAATAATAAATCAGTTAGCCTGCTGACCCATGAACTCTGCATTCTGGCTAATTGGACCTGAGCTAGCATATGCTCCAAACAACCATTGGTAAGCTGAAATGATTAACATGAGCTGGTCCTTCTGTTAGGAAAGTGATTATGCCGGTCTAGGTATACAGTCCTTGATGCAGTTATCAAATGAGCTCAAATATATCAGGAAGTTGAAACTGGTTTCCTCAGCACTGTCTTCTGTTTCCCCAAAGTGAAATGACCAAAGACACAGCTGATGAGCAAGTTTTGGAATTATATTTCTTTTTCACATACAGGAAGCCCTATTCTGTCTTCTTGTAGCTTTCTTCTTCATCAAAATGCCATGGTAAAGAACACTATAAATTAAATGTCCCAACTAGGCAACCTTTTATTTATTGACCCTCCATTTCCAAACCTTCCTACTCAGAGTCATGTAACTGCAAGCGTTCCACATGTGCTCCTGCTGTGTGTGAGGAGCTTGTTAGAAGGTAGCTGCCAACATGACTGTAAAGGGCACAGCCAGGCTACATGCGTCTCTGTGCTCTGGGACAGCTTGAGTTCTTCCACATGGGTGACTAGAGAACATTTGTCAGCATCTGTGTCAAGGTTGCTCCTAAAGACCTGGAGTGTTTATAACAGGGACATGCAAAACCAGATGGTTCACCAAGACATCCAGTCTCTTGAGTCTTGAGTGTTTGTTAATCAGTCCATGTTCTCCATGCCTTACTGTCACTACTGATTGAGTTCCTCCTGGGCACTGTCCTTATAGCCGTCTATGCCATTATATCTAATTCTCATAGCTGGTGCTGTGGTGCTCAACCACATTCCCAAAACATTCGTCATTTGTCCCATACCACTGTCTTCCTAGTACAGACATCTACACCAAAAGCTCCATCTAGGGTTATTTGTTTATTCATTTGTTATTTATTTTTGCACAAACACATTAACTAACAATTTAAAGAGCAGGGAAGGCTACCTAGGCTAAGATGTTACATCCAAAGTTTATTCCTTGGGCAAGACAGGACACTGTGGGCAAACATCCCAAACTCCTTGGCCAGAAGTCACGTGCATAGAAGTCTCAGTAGAATTTAATCCATAGATTCTCTTAGCCAATCCTGTTCTTGAGTATGTGTGATACCAGGAGTCACCTCACATTCATATTTGCTAAGCGAGCCCTCTATAACTAAGCAGCACCTGCCCCCCCTCTTTAATAATTACTTACATACTGACTTCCTTCCCTGCTTCATATCAGTTTCCACGGTTTCCTTGGTTTATCTTGAAGACAATTATTGCTTTAGAGTTAGCTCCTGAAGAGAGAAAAATAAAACAATACTCTTACATGTTTTCTCATGTATAATCTGGTTTTTATTTTTTTGCGTTGAAAATTTTTATTTATTTATTTTCCAACATTTATTAGATAATTTCTTCATTTACATTTCAAGTGTTATCCAGAAAGTTCCCTATACCCTCCCCCCTCCCGGCCCTGCTCCCCTACCCACCCACTCCCACATCTTGGCCCTGGCGTTCCCCTGTACTGGGGCATATAGAGTCTGCATGACCAAGGGGCCTCTCTTCCCAATGATGGCCAACTAGGCCATCCTCTTCTATATATGCAGCTAGAGACATGAGCTCAGGGGGTACTAGTTAGTTCATGGTTATTCTTCCACCTATAGGGTTGAAGACCCCTTCAGCTCCTTGGGTACTTTCTCTAGCTCCTTCCTTGGGAACCCTGTGTTCCATCTAATANGAAGAAGAAGAAGAAGAAGAGGAAGAAGAGGAGGAGGAGGAGGAGGAGGAGGAAGAGGAAGAAGAGGAAGAAGAGGAAGAAGAGGAAGAAGAAGAAGAAGAAGAAGAAGAAGAAGAAGAAGAAGAGAAGAGAAGAAGAAGAAGAAGAAGAAGAAGAAGAAGAAGAAGAAGAAGAAGAAGAAGAAGAAGAAGAAGAAGAAGAAGAAAGAAAGAAAGAAAAGTTTAATAGGGTAACATCCCCATGGGTCAATCTATTTAAATCTCTTATAAAAGAACCCCTCAGGTGTTCCCATGATTCTTCTGTCTTATAATGACACACTAAGAAAGCAGCTGTGTGAACCATCAGAACTCCAACTCAGATCTCCATCTTAGATGGCAGCCTCCAGAACAGAGAGTGACAAACTATGTTTTTACAAACAACCCAGTCTAAAGTATTTTGTATGTCAGCTTAGACTCAAGAGTGATCAAATAACTTACCCCAAAGCCACAGGACCACTGTGCCACACTGTCTTAGGAAACTGTAAGAGCTACTGCTTCGGAAATGGTGTGTGCATGTGGCTTTGCGAGCCTGAATATCTATAAGATCCCTCTCCTACTGAACTGGTTTCCCAGCTCTAATATACCATTTCACACATAGCAGTTTCACGGTTGCTTTGTAAGCTGTGATGAGGTTACCCAGTTAAGGCAGGTGGAGCCTCACACTGGAATTTCAGTAGTATGTGCTGTGTTTTACAAGACTTTTCTTTTTGGTCCTGCAGGTTCACTCTCAGTTCCACTTCCTGTCACCTTGTAAAATTAAACAAACTTCACACAGGATAAAATGGTAGATGATCCAAAGAGCAGCAACAATCTCAGTGAATGCAGTGGTAGTAACTAGAACTAATTTTTGAAAGGAGTCAGAAAGTGGCAGGTATATATATATATATATATATATATATATATATATATATATATATATATATGTGTGTGTGTGTGTGTGTGTGTGTGTGTGTGTGTGTGTGTGTGTGTGTGTATTCCTAGAAGGCAAGGATATAGCATGCAGTCATGATTTTAAGGTCCTGGGCATAAAAAGTAAAGTTGGGGGTTTAAAATGCAAAATGGGTATTTTTAGCTATAGAAATGAGCAATGAAAAAGCAAACAAACAAACAAACAAACAAAATAAACAAAAAACAAACAACAAAGATAAAAAACCCAAACAGGTCATGGATGTTAATTATGGAAGCCAAGAAAAAAACAAAACAAAACAAAAGCAAATATCCAGGAAATATAGTACGTTTCAGAGTTAGAGCCAGGGTAAAGTAAGAGGGATAAGAGAGTAAGTCAAAAATAAAGTCACCAAAGGGCACGAGGTATCCGAAGTGTTTTACTACTCTAATCACCAGGGATCTTAAAGGAAGGAGTAAATTACTGTAAAATGAACATCACTTACGAGACTCAATATCGTAAAAAAATAATAATAAAAGAAATAAATGTAAAGTTTACGATAGGGCTTTCAAGGGATATGAGAGGGGAGAGGGACGAGGGGATGGACGGGTGTCCCACTTCAATAGAGTGTGCAAAGGTCACCATCTCCACAGTAATTTGGAAAAATTCCAATCTAAACTCCATTAGGACCACAGATACTCCATAGCAGGATGGAGTGCTAATTTTTTGTTTATCTGTCTTACTGCTTAGTGTACAATGAGGCACCTGCTGAGTGCTGCTCAGATGTCCTAGGCAGAGGAACCAGTGGTGGGCTCTCAGGAAACTGGGTCACCCATGACACAGTGACATAGCTTTAAGATTCCGAAGTTTGGGGAGGGAACAGGCTGGGCTCAGCAATCAGATGGAATTTACTGCTGGTAAGTGGCGATTTGTTGCATTTTGCATTCTCTGATGTACAATGTCTTTGATTACGAGCTCTGTCATTTCAGGTTTGACATCTTTCTATGAGGAACATCTGTGCCATGCAGGATTTCTCTTCCTACTGGCAAAATAGCACACAAGATCCTGCTATCTATTTTTTTTTTTAAATTCAGATAATCAGTGATGTGTCCAGTAACACTCATTCTACAGCAAGTTCTGGATTGTTTTCCATTTTGACAATTAACCAGTTTTTCACCCTATTGCTCCCCGTTGGTTTGTTTAACTCATACCTATGTGTCCACCTGGACTTCAAACGTTTTAAACTGAAGAAACAATGATAGCTATCCCTTTACCACTTCTTAGTGGGACTTGGTATTTAAAATGCAGCAAAACTAACTGAGAGTCACCTGGCTCATTTCTTCTGCAGGGATCCTCAACCTTATGTAAATGTCCTCCATTTGAAATTCCATCATTGTCCCCATTGCCAAACCTACCAGGGTGTTCCACATGGGAAAGAAGACTTGGCAAAGAAATAACTCTACTCCAAAACTTAATATTTTTATATTTTGATTCTATCTCATTCTGCTCTTGCAAAATAACATGCACTTAACGTAGTTAGTCCTTATGAACAATAATACTGACTTTGGAGATAGTTTTCAGGCACCAATAGTATTAAAGAATGAAGGAATAGAGGTTCCTTCGTACACCTACATATAAAGCTGCTCCCTACTTTCCTGCAGAGATTGGGGTGACACAGAGTACTACACCACTTGTCCAGAAACTAGTTCCTGCCAAGGTACCGTCAAAAGATGAGTTATAGCTCTGCACACAGTTTTCTCAAATGTAAAAAAAAGGAAACATACATGAAATGGTACCTACATCTCTATCCCTAAAATAAAGAATAGCAAAGGAAATTTTTCACAACATTTAAGAATATTTTCTACACATTTCAATCCATTCCTACATTCAAGAATTGCTAGGATTAACATAATATTGTAAAAGTGGCCAAGACTGTTCTAGTTGCAGCTGAAGAGATATCTCAGTGGTTACGAGTACTCCCAGAGAGCATGAACACAATTCCCAGCATTCATATGGTTTTTCATAGCCATCTTTAACTCCAGTTCTAGTGAACTGTATGATCTTTTATGGTCTCTGTGGGCTTCAGTCCTGCACTTGGTACACAGACATATATGCAGGTCAACATAAAACAAACAGATAAATAAAGCCCATAAGATGTGGCAACTTCTATTGCCTGACTCTGAGAACAGCCATGTGAGATTAGTTCTGCCAAGGAAAGCCAGTGGATGGATATATGTATATGTATATGGAACAACTATGATCTCTTGTGCCACAAGAAGCCCAATCAACAACCTGTGAAGGATGAAATGCCATCTGGAAAGACAAACAGGTCAAAGAACACCAACCCCCTTGTTGTGTGTGTAAAGAAGCCATCTTACATATAGATGCTTCAACTCCTTCTGTCAAGCTGATGTAAGATAATGATGAATCCAAGAACAGCAGCTCCCCTACCTCCCTATAAGCTAAGCTTGCCCTGAATTCCTAATTCTCAAGAGCAAAACCAAAATAAGGTGCTTATTTCACCCGGAACTGTGGAGGTGCTTTGTTAGGCAGCCCCTGGAATGGACCATCAGAACCAGAGAGAAACATGGTCTATGCAAAGATGACGGGATGCTATTAAATGCAGGCCTGTGACCTTCTCCTATGGACATCAACAGCTGGCATTGTGACTCAATGCTTCTTTTACTTAGTCAGCTGAATGTTGTTCCTTCACAAAATCAAATATTTGTCTCTGCTGGTGAAGCACTGGAGCCTCACCATTAATTATTTGGAGAGTTTAATGAACCTAAAATCACAGGTGGCTTGTGTTTGAGGAGCAGCAGAGAAGCCTCTTTGGCTTGGTGTTACACCCCTCTGAGTCAGCAGAATACCCCTTTAATGGCTAACAAGCTTTGAGGAGGAAGAAATCATCAACACGGTAATCCAGATGGTCACCAGACCTCTCTTGCCATCCTTCCTGCTATGCTGGCTGAGCATAAGGGGTTCACTGCAAAACCTTGTTTAAAGTTTAAGAAATTTCTCCCAGTCTGAGACTTGGCTCAAATCAGTTTAATAATTCTTCTTTGGTGGTTTTTCTTTTATATTCTTTTCCATTTAAGTAAGGTCCAGAGATTATGTCAAGTCTCACTCTTTGTGTTGTATATTTCATGGCTTTGGATGAATGCATGGAAAATGACTTGTATCCATCATAAGAGTATTGTACAATTTCTTTTTGTCCAGAAGAATTCTCAAGGACACGTTTATTATCATTTACAGAAAAAAAAAAAACCCGAGGCAGGAAAGCTTTAAGTGTTGCCAACTCTCCAGAGTTGAAAAATGGAGAACAGAAAGAGAAGCCCATGCTGCATGAGTTAAGTGGGCAAGTAGGTCAGTCACGTGGTGGAGAAAGAGTGAAGCCCAAAGTGTTAGGGAAGGAATGCATAGGTAAAATACTATCCTATTATATCCCATACTGCATAGGTAAAGTACTATCCTATTATATCCCATACTGCATAGGTAAAGTACTATCCTATTATATCCCATACTGCATTGGTAAAGTACTATCCTATTATATCCCATACTGCATAGGTAAAGTACTATCCTATTATATCCCATACTGCATAGGTAAAGTACTATCCTATTATATCCCATACTGCATAGGTAAAGTACTATCCTATTATATCCCATACTGCATTGGTAAAGTACTATCCTATTATATCCCATACTGCATAGCTAAAGTACTATTCTATTATATCCCATGAAGGGCATATTCTGTCAGTGTGTTCTCTTTCACCATGTTCCTTAAAATCATTAGTTCAAATGTCTCTACTATAAACTTATCTTTGATTTTCCCACTGTTCTACATCATATCTTCAGGAGAAAACTTCATCAGGCGGCCCATACTTAGGAATGAGAAATTATCTTCTATATTATTGAAAAAGAAGATCTACATAAATTCTACATGGGAAATTCATCTGTTATCCTCTACATATTTGATTATACAGTTACCCATTTACATATATATGAACTGGTGAGCAATTACTTTATACTTTGAGTATAATTCAGTACTACTTTATTACTTCGTTGCTCAAAGTTTTCCAGTTTTGACCATGGGAAGTTCATTCACCAGACTTCTATGTACCTTTGACATATTCCATCATTAGAGCTTTGAAAGCATTATAAGATATATCAGGCTTACTGTGAGCATTTTCTCCAGTTACAGAATCAGCCATTATTAAGAGAATCATAGTTCTTTTCATATGAAAATGAAAATCTGGCCTTTCGGCTGCTCATTGCTTCTGGGATGTCATGAATATAGGTTCTAACAACATAGAGATGGTAACCCATGTACATGCATGCATGCATACACACACACACACACACACACACACACACACATCTATAAATATTGAGATGTGCAGCTATCTGTCTACATTAACCTATGTATAACTTTATCTGGTGCTAATACTCACTCACCTATTGTCACAGAGATCATTCTAAACTCCTCCTCATTTCAAAGAAATATGTTCATGTTAGACATTCTTATCCACAAATGAGCTCTGTTACATATTTTTGTCACTATTTTATAGTTTTTGTGCATAAGGATCTTGTATGAATTTTGTAAAACTTAAACTTAAATAGTTCTTTTGTAAACGTGTTGTTTCAAACGTGTGGTTTCCTCTTATTGTTTTAAATGCTGGTTGCTTCTGATTGGTAGATAGGAAACTCACTGATTTTTGTATTTCATATTCTTGTCATATCTTATATATTACCCTTATAACCTGAAATACCATTCTACTTACCTCTGAGCTCATTTTCATTACTTACTCATGATTTTCCACACAGATAATCATGTCATACATGTCTACAAACCAAGGCACTTTTCCTGGGACACTGTTCTTGGGGAGATGTGAATAAATGTCTACTCAACAAAGATAAGAAACCGACAGCCTATCAAAATAGCAATACCACCGAAGTTCAACTGAGCAAAACAGTTTTTTGGGATTGTGTACAGGAGTACAGAAGAGGAGTGAGGGGTTACTTATGGCTGTTACTACTGACTCAAAGGCAGCTGCATCATCACAAAGCCCGCCCCTGTGTAGGCAAAACTCAGAAATAGCTGCAATCTTACACTCTGGGCACAACTTGCAGGCAGCTCTATGGTGAGGTTCTCTCCACACCCTAGTAATCCTTACCACTTACGGAACCATAAGGAGGGGAGATACCTTGTGAATCTTGTGACTTTCAAGTACTTGCTGAGAATTCTTAGTTGATTGTTTGCTGAGTCTTAATCAGCTTCTCTTTATAAATTCTGGTACCTTAAGTCCCACCCCATGAAAAGGAACCCATTCCTAGAATTCTCAGGTGGCCAAGACCCTGAGACTAGATAGACCATGAGCCTAGGGGAAAACCAAGTACTATTTTTTTTTTTTCTGCTAAAAGAATACAGCAATAAAATGACCCCTAACAACATTCTGCTATACCCATGGACAGGTGGCTCTCTCAGGCATCTTCAGCAAGGCTTTCTCCTACAAAAGATGATGAGAACTACCACAGAGACCCACAACTGGGAAATGTGCAGAAAGTGGGAGACATTGAAACACTCTGTCTAAATGGGGTGTCTCTATCAAACCACTCCCCTCAGGGTTCTGGAACCTAAGTAGAAGAGGAAACAAAAGGTTGTAAGAATTAGAGAAGATGCATGACACAGCAGAAACAGTGTCTTCCAGAGACAACATGACTAACACACTTGAACTCACAGAGACTATGGCAGCATGAACAGGGCCTGCAGTGTTCAATACAGATGGGGTCCTAGACATGGAAATAGACACAAGCATACATCCCTATCCCAGAAACTATCTCCAACTGACACCTTTTGCAAAAGAAAAGTTAGTTTTCTCCAAAAGAAGTAGCAAGTCTGTCTATTTGCCCTTGTTTCACATAATTTGATGCACACTGCTGAGAATGGTTATGTCATGATGGAGAGCTGACTGACTTATCCTCCTGTAGTAGAGCTCTTTAGGCACAATAATTCTCCTTGTTCTCAAAAACTGCTTTACCTAAAATTAATACAGTTTCTCTCATTTATTTGCTTTGGTTAGTATTAGCAGGCTCTCCCCTCCTGCCCCTTGTATCCCTTATTTTTATCTTGTGAGAATCTATATTTAAGGTAGAATTTATTTAAACAATGTATCTTGGTCTTGTGTTTACATTTGGTTAGTTTACATTTGATTAGCTTTCATTAGTTTGTGTATTTATATCACTTATTTAAAGGAATGACTCACATGTGAAGTTTAATGTCAGCCATGTTTTCACCTGTCTCTATTTCCTCTAGCTCCAACCAAGCCTTTCCGTGGATCTATTTTATATTCTCTATGAACATTTCAATTCTATTATTTTTGCATTACTGTGAGCACAATACCTAATATAGACAACTTACAAGAGACAGGATGTGTTTGGTCCAGATTTGCAGAAGGTTTAGTCTAGCAGAACAGGAAACAATAGACCACAGCAGAGCCAAGCAGTTCATATCATAGCAGAGGATGCCAAGAGACTGAAGCCCAAAGTAGCCAAGGATAATATTCTGGCCAAGAGCCCATTTCCAGTGACCTTACTCCTCCAGATTCATCGTAACCTCTAAGTTCTCAGAACTTCCCAAAATATCACCTACTAGGGATAAATTGTAGAGCATGCAAGTCTCTGGGAATATTTATATACTTGCTTTTTAACTGTAGCTATGTGGGATATACACTTTTAGATAACCTAAGCTCACCTTAAAATAACACTATTCTATAGTCCTCCCCTTTTTATTCTGGTACCTTCTAATGTCCTGCCAATCCTTCTTCCACCATTTTGACATTGCTGTCTCTTGCTTCACCTATCCTGTCCATGTAACAGTCACCCAATATGATCTTAGTTGTAGCGGTATACAAACAGCCATCTCCTAGATCAATTAGGCATAATAAAAATTATTTTCATTTCATTTCACTTTACAGATTGCTTCTCAGAGATTCTTTTCCTCACCCCAGTAATATCTCCCCAATATCTGATTCACATTTCTTTCTCCACAAAGAACTTATTTTGACATTTATAGCAGCACAGATATACTACGGATGAGTTTCAGACATATTCATTTGTCTGACACCCTTTTGTCCTTCCCTTTAAGTATTTTTGTTATATATAGAATTCTATAATGATCAAGAGTGCTAACCTATCAATAATCAAGTATTAAAAAGTTCACAACACTGTTGTTTTTTGTTGTTGTTTTGTTTTGTTTGGGTTTGTTTGTTTGTTTTAGGAGCAATAAGTTTTCAGGGAATGTAATTATTCTTTTTCCTCCTGTGGGTAAGGTAGCATTTTTCTCTGGCTTCTTTCATGGTTTTCCTTTCTTTGTCTTTGGTTTTCTGCAGCTTGTTTTTGTTTTGTGCATCTCATCTGGTGGATGATCTTTTAATGTCTTAGATTTTTTGCTCTGGTGTCTGTGATTAAGTTTGGAAAACTACCAGCTAGTAGTTATTACTTCTGCTCCAATGCCTCTTCTAGCATTTCAATTGCATGTGTTACACATTTTTAAAATTCTCTGCCATTCCTGAAGATTCTGCTCTGCTTTTATTTATTATATTTTCCTTTCTGCATTACCTAGGCCACTGACTCTTTTCCTCACTCTTGTTGATTTTACTCATGGAACCTTAAAACTCCATTGATATGAGAATTTATTTAATTTCTACAATTTCCTTTTCTTTTTTTTTTATAACTCTTTATCAATTTGTGTGTCTAGCTTACCGTTCAAGAACAATACATTATATATAGCATATAATTCCCAATCACCGGTTACTTCGGACACTCAGACTGTTTTTCTTGCCTTGTAATGTATTGCTCAGCATAACCATATTGATTTGAATAGTAAGTTGTGATGAATAATACGTATTGATTTGAATAATAAGTTGTGCATTTTGTGCCACAAAAATGTGATGTCCTCTTGAACACTCCCAAAAATTTGCCCTGCCATTCGTTCCCAGAAAGTCTAACAATTCATCAAAATTATCTACATATTTTCCTGCATCGCCTCCCCTCCTTTCTCTTATTCCTCCCTCCATTTCCCCTCCCCCTCGCCTCTTCTCTCTATTTATTCACTCCAGCCTGTCCCTTCTGCCCCTTCCTTTTTTATTTATTCTTTACCTTCTTTTATTGAGATGAAGTTTTATTCTGTAGACTGAGCTGTCCTAGAACTCACGCTGTTACCAAGCTGCCCTCAAACCCATGGGTGACCCTCCTTCAGCTTCATGATCATGGGGCTGTTGGAGTGAGCCACTACAACCGGCTTTCAGTTAAGTTAAAAACAAATGAATAAACAAATATCCTAGCCAATTAGAGTAGTAGAGCACATTGGTAGTCTCAACATTCAGAAACTAAAGCAAACATATCATAAGTTCAAGGCCACCCTAGGCAATGTGGAGAGGTCTTGTCTCAAGAAATAAACAACAACAAAAAAACCTACTATTTATGCTCTAGGTAAGCATAGTTCATTTGTGCCTGAAAGACTTTTAAAGTTTTTATATTATTTTATTTTTTTAAAGTCTTCCAAGCTCTTGAAAACTCTAAGTCAGTATAAACCATAATTCATTTTTAAAAATTTATCAGACTGTCTTGCGTGAGGGCTAACAACTAATTTGTACCACCTTGCCAGGGTTCATACCATTCGTCCAATACCTAAACTTGTTAAAGTGAATGTTAAAAGAAAAGTACGATGTAATTGATAACTATACAAGTATATAAAATCAAAGTTTGGAAAGGACTTTTGAATTAAAAGAGTACCAAAGTTCTTTTCGGTAACCACATCTCAAATCTGTTTGAAAGAATCGTTCCTACTCTCATAGGCAAAGGTTCGAGATTAATGTTAGAGGTGTCAGTTTTGCAGAGATGGAACTTCTCAAACGAATTTAGAGCTGGGCTTTAGGTAAGAGCTTGTACTAAAACTTTTTGCCAACATTTGAAAAAAAACTCTAATTTAAGGCAGATATAGAGATACACAGCTGAGCTCAGGCACTCAGAAAGCTAGAACAGGAGAAATATGAACTCTAAGTCATTTTGTATACATAGACTTGCCTCCCCTGTTCACTCACACAACTCATTATTTAAACATTAAAATATGATACATTAATTTAAGGTATAGACAAATAGAAATTAACCACCAAGATATAAAAAAAAAACTTTTTCATTAAAAATTATATTCAGAGACTATGCTAGCAATTAAATAAGTAACCCATGAATTTTATTTAAAAATATGAGTATGTATCCACATTAAATTATAATGGATTTAGGAATAAAGTTCTTTAAAAGAAGAAGTCTTATTACTTATCATGCCTGGTCCTTGTTTGATTTGAGGAAATTCCATAAATTAAATGACACACAGTAGGCCTATTTCAGTGGTTCTCAACCTTTGGATCATGGACCCCCAAAGACCATCAGAAAATATAGATATTTACATCATGATTCATAACAGTAACAAAATTACAGTTAGGAAGCAGCAATGAAAATAAACCTATGGTTTAGTTTCACCACAACTGTATCAAAGGGTCGTAGCATTAGGAAGGTTGAGAACTACTGATCTATAGATTATGCTCAAAGTCAAAGTAGAAGAAATGCTATTTACATGGAGGAGATCACCCCTTCTTTAACTCTGTTGTACTTATAACACTCATACTGCAAGAAGATGAAGAGTCGACAATAAACAATTCATCTCCATTTTGGAAAGGTTTCTTCTCCTTTAATTCTGTTTCCGAGTAGATATTTTGAATGTTTTGCATGTGCACATGATATGAGAACCTGATAACCCTCTCTGTGAACAAACAATGAAGATCTGAGCGGCTAAGCACCCGAGGACTTTAACGAATACATGAAATTGCTCTTTTGTTTTATATTATGTTTACAGGGATATATGTCTCACCTGGATATGAAACATTTCACGGAGAAAAAAAGTTAAATATCTCTGTATCTCAACAAAAATAAAAATTCAAATAGCAAAAAGTAGTCTACATAGAATAGAGGCTTTAAAAGACACTCTATGACATCCATTGTGTGTACACAGCTCTCATCAGCTCGCCTTTCTGCCTTTATGGGGACATTGTCTTTGTTTTCTTTATCCTTCCATATCATCAACCTCCTGACTTTCCAAATCATACTTAACCTTTTGGGGGCAAGTAACATTATTAAAGTTAAATGATCTCTACATTCCAACAGTTTTAGACCCCGAAAAATATTATAAAACATAAATTTTTTCCTGCTCAGTTCACAAAAGAGGAAGCTAAGTATCTGGGCCCAGTGTGATGATG
Organism: Mus minutoides; assembly: GCA_902729485.2. Lineage (NCBI taxonomy): Eukaryota > Metazoa > Chordata > Mammalia > Rodentia > Muridae > Mus > Mus minutoides. The sequence continues at coordinate 39,845 of LR755222.1, forward strand.
TCAACTTGTAATCCCAGCCCTGGGGAGATAGAGGCAGGGGAATCATGAGTTCAGGACCGACTTGAGGTATATAAGGAAGAACTTTTGGGATAGCATTTGAAATGTAAATAAAGAAAATATCTAATAAAAAAAATAAAATAAAATCCAGGACACACACACACACACACACACACACACACAAATCCAAATGAAGTGTAGGAGAGAGGGGGAGGAAGTTAAATGAAAAAAGAAAGAAAACAAGAACAACAACAAAAACAAAGAAAGATGTAGGAGTTACAGGGCCACACAAGCTCACACAGAGAAAACGCCTCTAGCGTCATTTCTTCTTCCATCTTTGTTTAATAACATCACACCAAACAACAGCTCAGAAGTCCAGATGACTCCCGCAGGGGCTTGCCTGCTTTCCGGCTTTATTGCATTGGCATACAGAGAGAAATGAGAGAATCTTGACCAGGTTCTTCTCAGCACGGACTAAGTTAAGCTGCCTTTGAGTCCTGGGTTCTTTTTCCTTCAGGTTGTGCCACACATTTAAAAATAACCTAAGTTCTTAACAATATGTTTGCAACAAGAACACTTAGTTATCTGTCTCCATCCGTTCTGTCTGCAAAGTCTACAGGATTGCAAAGCCTTCTCAATGGGGGATTTTCTTCTCCTTCAAAACTTGCAAAATGTAAGCCTCTTGCTTGTGTCAGCAGCCCTCTTTCCTCTGCAGGGAAGATGAGCAGTTGGCATTCTGTGGCTAGACAGCGACCTTGCTAACCACCCCATCATTGAGGTCAGAGAGAAGTGCTCTATTATGATGTTTCCTGACTCTGCTGGACCTGGGTCAAATGGCTCTAATTCATGGGCCTGATGGCTGGCCTTATTCACTGCATCTCATCCTATGGGTTTGCATCCATATGGGCTCTATCCTGGCAGTTTGTTCTCTCCACTCTACCCTCTTTCTAACTCAGTATTTGCATTTCTGCATCACCACCCTTCCCTCACAAGCTACTAACCTCATTAAAAAAAAAAAAAAAAAAAAAANGCCTAGTTGGCCATCATTGGGAGGAGAGGCCCTTTGGTTATACAGACTCTATATGCCCCAGAACAGGGGAATGCCAGGGCCATTACGTGGGAGGGGGTGGGTAGGGGAGCAGGGCGGGGACGCGGGAGGGTAAGGGAAAATTTCTGGATAACATGTGAAATGTAAAGGAAGAAAATATCTAATAAAGAGAAAAAAAAAACTTGCAAAATGTAAGCCTCCTGCTTGTGTCAGCAGCCCTCTTTCCTCTGCAGGGAAGATGAGCAGTTGGCACTCTGTGGCTAGACAGTGACCTTGCTAACCACCCCATCATTGAGGTCAGAGAGAAGTGCTCTATTATGATGTTTCCTGACTCTGCTGGACCTGGGTCAAATGGCTCTAATTCATGGGCCGGATGGCTGGCCTTATTCACTGCATCTCATCCTATGGGTTTGCATCCATATGGGCTCTATCCTGGCAGTTTGTTCTCTGCACTCCACCCTCTTTCTAACTCAGTGTTTGAACTTCTGCATCACCACCCTTCCCTCACAAGCTACTAACCTCATTTAAAAAAAAAAAAAAAACTCTCGCTTAGTTTCATTTTCTTTTAATTCTCCCCCTTTAAGATCTCCTTTAAAACAATAACTCAACTGGCCCCAACTCTGAATCATGCTCACTTTCTACAGGCAATTCCTCTGCTCCCCAGTGTCATTTTATGACACAAAAATCACAAACTCTTTGACACATGTACCTTTTTAATATAAGGCTACCTAATGAATTTTGTATATATAAATGAAGAAAAAATCTGCCTTAATTAAAAAATGAAACAAGAAAAACAGAGCTGAGGGTAAAACTTAAAAACAAATACCTTCTAAATTCATTGACTTAAAAAAAAGAAGAAGAAGAAGAAGAAGGCTGGCCTCTGAGGCAAATAAAATGATGCATCTGGAATCAATGGTTTCAGAGTGTTCCTGTCTCTAACATCAATAAGAAATGACTCAGACCTCACACCTGTTGTTTCCCCTGCCCAGAACACTGTGGCTTCTATTCCCTGACATAAATAACTCCTGTTTAGACTTCAAGTAATAATTTATTATCACTGTTTAGGTGATGTGTAATCTTAGCTTTACAATCTAAACAATATATTTTTACTTGATTCTCAAGTCTACAGTCCAGATCTCTCCTTTAGATTCTAGTACAGTACCCAGCTCTCTATTTGCTATCTCCATCAGATGGCCAACACACATCTCAAATTTAACAAATAAAAGTTGGATTCCCCCATGCTGTCCTCTCACAACCCTGTTTACTCACCGGTGCTTTCTATCTTAGTAAACATCACTGCTATTTATCTAGTTACTCAAAGTCAGAAACCATAATCTATCCTTGTTTCTTTAAAAAAAGTTTTTATTGATTTGATTCTTTCTGAGTTTCACATGATGCACCCCTGTCCTGCTCATCATCCTTTGCCCTTACAACCTCCCCGAGAAAATAAAAATCACACACACTACAGAAAAAAAAAGCATAGAAAACATTGAAGCTGCAGCGTGTCAGTGTGTCCCACAGTGTATTCCTCTACCTACACATTTTCACTTGCAAACATTCATTGCAATTGATCTGGTTCAAGATCTGTGACACCATCCATATTGGATCCTCATTGAGACTCCTCTCAGTTATCCTGTTACCCTGTGTCATTGATCGTGCAGCTTTGAAACTGCAAGACTTGGCCTTTTACACATCTCAACCATTTGCATATGATATGAATTTTGGGGTATGCCATCTCAGAGCCCTAGATTTGGGCATAGGTGTTAGCAGGGCTGGTTATCCCATCAGCAATACCTTATCTGCAACACCAGGAAGCAGGGGCAGCTCTCCTGCTCTTACACTTTCACGGTGGCTCACCCATGTCTTCGCCATCAGGGTCAGCTCCACTGTGCTTCCCAGGCGAGACGCTGGACCCACTCTCCTGAGTGCTGCCAGTGGTGAAGGATGGTGACAGCTCTCTAGAGTGCAGAATCCACTAAAGGGTGGAACCAGTTCTACAGTCCCTGTCAATGACATCCCCATGTTCTTTAGTGGTGATATGAGCCATGGACACTGATTCCTGCCACTGCAAAGCCAGTGACACAGACATGAACCTCAGCAGTAGCTTAGGCTGGGACCTCACTAGGGCTCCAGGTAGCAGAGCTGGTCTCTCACAAAAGGCTACTTATCTCCACCCTCAGTCTCCAGTTCCATCTTTCTTTATAACACTCAAGCTTTATAATGCTTCACTTCTCTTTCTCTCCCATCTGACCACCATATATTCTCACATTGTGGTGGCTCCATCTGTAGGCTGGTCACTGGGCTGGCAAGCCCCTTGGTAACATCTTCATCCACATTGCATGGATGGAACAGTTGGAAAGTGTTGAGTTAGGATGAACAAAGGAATGCCATCTTCTCAGCCCCTGACTGATTTAAAGGCAGCATCACCAGCAAGGTCTCTTTGCCCTTTGCCAGGAGTGGGGAAGGGCCATAATCTGTCTTAGGTTGGGATTCTTCAAAGAATGGCTTTGTGATGGAAAGTCCTGTTCAAATGATGGATTATGACAAGGCTCTTGGACTTCAGGGAAAATGGAGAGGCAAGATAGGACAGGACAGGGAGTGTGAGAAAGATATTAATGCAACTGTGACTTGGCTTCAGCCAGATGCAGCAAGGAACTTTGGCAGGTGAACAACTCAGGCAAGGGGTAGCCACGTGTAAGTGAGTCACTGGTGACAAACTTCTATCAGGACATGTCCATGTCTATGGGCTTCATTGATCCACATCAATCTTCCAGAGAAAGAGACAATGAAAGCTATAAGAAACCAGCAATAACAACATCCTGGGGTTGTGGACCAACCTGGTGAACACTAGCAGGGTCTATTATACCGTCCTGAGATCTCTTAATCCTCCCTAAATATCTCCCATTCTGAATCTGTTAGCAAATCCTGGGAGCTTTACCCTTGAATGATACTGCTCACATGAACTGCCATGGATTCTGCTGTCCACTCTCCCACAAGAAGTAGGGGATGAAAAGAATTAAAACTATTTCCTGAGAGATGAGCTGTAAGATCTCATTATCGAAAAAGTGTAAATTTTCACCTGTCTTTCCTCCAGTAAGCCAGACAAAGGAAACTGCCTGGACCACACACTCAAAGAAGAATGCAGTCATCCTCTGTATCTGCAGGCTCCACATCTGTGAATTCATTCAACCATGCACAAATATTCATGAAAAAATGTATTCATAGTAGGGGCAAAGATTAACAAGGTACAATAGTAAATGAATATAAAATACTATATATTGTACAGAAACTATAAAATAATTTTAAGGTGCTTCTCTACTGATCATATCTATTCTAATGCCTTTCTTTAAATAATACAATCTAACAATTATTTGCAAAGATTCACTTCATACTAGTTATGCTAAATAATTCAGATTAATTAAACATATGTGCGAATGTGTGCATACTATTTGTACATGCAATGCCATTTTCTATAAGGAATTTAAACATCTTCTGATTTGGGCATCTATGGCAGTTCTGCAAACAATCACCAGAAGATATCAAGGCAGAGCTATATTTGAAAGGTGTATCTGGTCAGCCTATGAAGGAATTCAAAAAGGAAAGACAGAGGTAAGCATTGAGAGGGACCCTGGAAGTCTTGGAGAGCAGATATCAATAACTCACAGCCCTTTGACATGACAAGAACTTAAGTGTATTCTAAATGACTGCTATGAAAGTCATTAATGGAATTGCCTCAACTGCTAAAGCGTTTCTGGTACCATTTCAGTCAAGTATGCAGGAGACACAGAAAGTCTGGGGAGTCTATGTCAATGACATTTTCTTTTCACTGTAAGTAACAAAAAGAGCACTGCTATCTTATACATCAGTATGTTGATATAAATAGCTAGCAAGTGATTTATTTCCAGGCTTGCATCCCCAAGAGTAGTTCCTGGATTGTACCAAATTTATCAAGATACGTGATCAATTTTACATTCAACGGCATCCCCTCCTTGCCCACCAAAAAAAAAAAAAAAAAAAAAAAACCAAAACGATACAAGATCTTTGGTTTCACATACTCTTCCTGGATTTACCATTTACATATGTCTTAACTAATATTTCTATTTCTGTGATGAAATACCATGACCAGAGCAACTTCTGGAGGAAAGGGCTTATTTGGCTTTCACTTCTATATCTCTGCTCATCACCAAAGAAAGTCAGGATAGAAATTCAAACAGGACCAAGGGGCCTCTCTTCCCAATGATGGCCGACTAGGCCATCTTCTGCTACATATGCAGCTAAAGACACGAGCTCTGGGGGTACTAGTTAGTTCATATTGTTGTTCCACCTATAGGGTTGCAGACCCCTTCAGCTCCTTGGGTACTTTCTCTAGCTTCTCCATTGGGGGCCCTGTGTTCCATCTAACAGCTGACCGTGAGCATCCACTTCTGTATTTGCCAGGCACTGGCATAGCCTCACTCGAGAAAGCTATATCAGGGTCCTTTCAGCAAAATCTTGCTGGCATATGCAATAGTGTCTGGGTTTAAACTTTATATGCCCCAGTACAGGGGAATGCCAGGGCCAAGAAGTGGGAGTGGGTGGGTAGGGGAGCAGGGTGGGGGGGTATAGGGGACTTTTGGGATAGCATTTGAAATGGAAATAAAGAAAATATCTAAGAAAAGAAAAAAGAAAAAATTCAAACAAGGCAGGGACCTGGGGGCAGGAGCTGACGCAGACGTCATGGGGGGGGGTGATGCTTAGTGTCTTGCTCCTTATAGCTTTCTTAGCCTGCTTTCTTATAGAATCCAGAACTACCAATCTAGGAGTAGCATCACCCACAATGGGCTAGGCACTCCCCCATCAATCACCAACTAAGAAAAGGCCCTATAAGTGGATCTTACTGAGGCATTTTCTCAGCTGAGCTTCCCTCTTTTCAAATAACTCTGGCTTGTGTCAAGTTGACATAAAAACTAGCCAGAACACCCTATCAAGAATTTGAAGGACTTGGAGTCTTATCTTCCCAATCTTTATCTGAGTGGACTTTTGTTTCTGCTTTAATGACTAACGTAGAACAAAGTGATTCTGTGTGCCTTCCAAGGCTGGATCACAGAAAGCAATACACCTTATTCCTGGGCCTCATACTTTTAGAAGTCAACACTTTTAACTTACCACAATTTATAGGAACGGGTATCAGGACAAGGCAACATGTAGATGCTCCATATGACACTACAGCTTCAATCCCAGCCACCAGACATCATCAGCAACTGTCATGGTTCTGGTTCTAAGCTCTGAGCCTTCCCAAGGGGTCACTAGATGTGACTATAGAACAGAGATGAGCAGTGCCCATGTAGCTATAAAAATTTTTAGATATAGGAAAAGCATATATGTCATTGCCAATTTAAATCACTAAATTTTAGAACATTTTTTATATTAGATAAAATATAATTTTTTTATTTTATTTTTATTTTTTATTTTTTTTGGTTTTTTGAGACAGGGTTTCTCTGTATAGCCCTGGCTGTCCTGGAACTCACTTTGTAGACCAGGCTGGCCTCGAACTCAGAAATCCGCCTGCCTCTGCCTCCCGAGTGCTGGGATTAAAGGCGTGCGATGATAAGCATACAAAGCAACAATGCATTTAATGACAGTAGATAATTCTACCTTTCGGTTCCTCTGGTTCCTCTGCTCCTGCATTTGTTCTTTTGTTACTGATTCCAATGGCTAGTACAGGAATACAGTTTCTCATGACAGGGATATAATACTGTAAAGGAATAGAGTTTCTCATGACAGGAAAAGTAGGATTGTGAGAGCATAAAGTAACTGATCACATTACCCTCACAGTAAGGAAGCAGAAAAAGATGGACCTTTCTGCCTAGCTGACTTCCTTTTGATTTTTCACTCAGTTCAGAGTTTCTAGCCCATTGGGATGATGCAACTGTGTGGGTCTTTCCTTCCTCAGCTAAACTGTTCTGGAAACACTCTCAGAGACATGCCTAGGGTCGATGCACAATGATTCGAATCCCAGTGTGACTGGCACTGATGATAAACATCATAGGCCCTTGGTTTACTACACCAGCTCCTGCATTTCCCCTGCTTTCTTTTAAATTCCCATACTCTACAGCTTTGACTTACTTTGTATGCATCCATGGACATAATAATCTTCTATCTGGACTTCATTCCTTGGTAACTTCCATTTATTACACAGTTCTAATGCCCTGTGCATGTTGCAGAGCAACGACGCTTTCTATCACAGTATCTCCACCTTGGACTTCAAGCCACCTCTCTATATTTTGATGAATAATGAGCATATCAAACCTTGACTCAGATATTCAAAATTTGCCTTTTGATCCCCTGTTACTCTAAAAGAAAAAAGTCCTCTTAATTTTTCTCAGCTATCCTTCCATTTTGCTCAGGTTGAAATGTTTGATTCATCTTTTCTTCCTTCAAGCTGCCAGCCACTTCTCTTAGTAAAATCTATCCAGCACCTGTGTACCTGTCACCTCCTCAGTCACCTCCCCAGCCCAGGCTACCGCCAGTACTCCCCAACATCATTGATACTGACATCTATATGAGAATCTGAACTTCATCTCCACCTTAGCCCCAACTTGTGATTTCCACCAGCAACCAGCCCAAGTCGTTTCATATATCAAATCTTTCATTATTTGTAATTAAAGCCAAGAAATTAACAATGACTGAAATTTTCTTTCTTTCTTTCTTTCTTTTTTTTTTTTTTTTTTTTTTTTGGTTTTTAAAGACAGGGTTTCTCTGTAAAGCCCTGGCTGTCCTGGAACTCGCTTTAGAACAGACTGGCCTTGAACACAGAAATCCGCCTGCCTCTACCTCCCAAGTGCTGGGATTAAAGGCGTGCGCCACCACGCCCAGCTGACTGAAATTTTCTTATCAAAATTGGCTCCTTGTTTTCCCCTGGCCTCATATTTTCTTACTGTTTTCTACTGTTTACCACTTTTCAATCCTTATGGACCTCCTTGGTAGCCAAGTATGTTCTGTGTATTTCCACCTAACAATGTCTGTGCTTTTTGTCACCTCTAGTTGGGGGGCTTTCACCTCTTTTGTCCTCACAGATCACACTATTGCTTCCTCTCAACATTACCTTCTCAGTGACAGACATCTTTATCTAAAATTACTTTCATACCCCAACTTACCCATTCTCTAGGAGTGCTTTTTCTTATCATCTTCTGACACCACCTGCCACATTTCTTCTTTTTCTCTCATTTTTTATTAGATATTTTCTTTATTTACATTTCAAATGCTATCCCCAAAGCCCCTATACCCTCCCCCGGCCCTACTCCCCTACTCACCCACTCCCACTTCTTGGCCCTGGCATTCCCCTGTACTGGGGCATATAAAGTTTGAAGACCAAGGAACCTCTCTTCCCAGTAATGTCCAAGTAGGACATCTTCTGATACATATGCAGCTAGAGACTCGAGCTCTGGGGGTACTGGTTAGTTCATATTGTTGTTCCACCTATAGGGTTGCAGACCCTTTCAGCTCCTTGGGTACTTTCTCTAGCTCCTCCACTGAGGGCCGTGTGTTCCATCCTATAGATGACTGTGAGCATCCACTTCTGTATTTGCCAGGCACTGGCATAGCCTCACTCGAGAAAGCTATATCAGGGTCCTTTCAGCAAAATCTTGCTGGCATATGCAATAGTGTCTGGGTATGGTGGCTGATTATGAGATGGATCCCTGGGTGGGGTAGTCTCTGGATGGTCCATCCTTTCATCTTAGCTCAAAACTTTGTCTCTGTAATTCCTTTCATGAGTGTTTTGTTCCCTATTCTAAGAAGGAATGAAGCATTCACACTTTGGGCTTCGTTCTTCTTGATTTCTTGTGTTTTGCAAATTGTATCTTGGGTATTCTAAGTTTCTGGGCTAATATCCACTTATCAGTGAGTGCATATCAACTGACTTCTTTTGTGATTGGGTTACCTCACTTAGGATGATATCTTCCAGATACATCCATTTACCAAAGAATTTCATAAATTCATTGCTTTTAATAGCTGAGTAGTACTCCATTGTGTAAATGTACCACATTTTCTGTATCCATTCTTCTGTTGAGAGACATCTGGGTTCTTTCCAGCTTCTGGTTATTATAAATAAGGCTGTTATTAACATAGTGGAGCATGTGTCCTTTTTATCAGTTGGAACATCTTCTGGGTATATGCCCAAGAGAGGTATTGCAGCATATTCTGGTACTACTATGTCCAATTTTCTGAGGAACCACCAGACTAATTTCCAGAGTGGTTGTACCAGCTTGCAATCCCACCAGCAATGGAGGAGTGTTCCACTTTCTCCACACCCTCGCCAGCATCTGCTGTCATCTGAATTTTTGATCTTAGCCATTCTGACTGGAGTGAGGTGGAATCTCCAGGTTGTTTTGATTTGCATTTCCCTGATGATTGAGAATATTGAACATTTTTTTCAGGTGCTTTTCAGCCATTTGGTATTCCTCAGCTGAGAATACTTTGTTTAGCTCTGTACCCCATTTTTTAATGGGGTTAATTGAATTTCTGGAGTCCAGCTTCTTGAGTTCTTTGTATATATTGGATATTAGTTCCCTATCAGATTTAGGATTGGTAAAATCCTTTCCCTAACTGTTGGTGGCCTTTTTGTCTTATTGACAATTGTCTTTTCACTTACATAGGCTTTGCAATTAGATGAGGTCTCATTTGTCAATTCTTGATATTACAGGACAAGCCATTGCTGTTCTATTTAAGAATTTTTCCCCAGTGCCCATATCTTTGAGGCTTTCCTCCTTTAAGTTGAAAATCTTCATTATCCTTAGTTTTGGTCTTCTTATTGTATCCTGGATTTCCTGCATGTTTTGGGTTAGGATCTTTTTGCATTTTGCATTTTCTTTGATTGTTGTGCCCATGTTCTCTATGGAATCTTCTGCACCTGAGATTCTCTCTTCCATCTCTTGTATTCTGTTGCTGATGCTCAAATCTATGGTTCCTCATTTCTTTCCTAGGGTTTCTATCTCCAGAGTTGTCTCACTTTGGCTTTTTTTTTTTTTTATTGTTTCTACTTCCCTTTTTAGGACTTTGTTGGTTTTGTTCAATTCCATCACCTGTTTGCTTGTGTTTTCCTGTAATTCTTTAAGGGATTTTTCTGTTTCCTCTTTAAGGACTTCTACCTGTTTTGCAGTGTTTTCCTGTGATTCTTTAAGGGCTTCTACCTGTTTAGCAGTGTTCTCTTGTATGTCTTTAAGTGAGTTATTAATGCCCTTCTTAATGTCCTCTACCAGCATCATGAGATATGATTTTGAATCTGAATCTTGCTTTTCGGGTGTGTTGGGGTAACCAGGACTGCCTGAGGTGGGAGTGCTGGGTTCTGATGATGGTGAGCAGTCTTGGTTTCTGTTGGTAAGTTTCTTACATTTGCCTTTCGCCATTTTTTAATCCCTGGAGTTAGTTGTTATAGTTGTCTCTGACTGGAGCCTGTTCCTCCTATGATTCTGTTAGACTCTGTTAGTTGTACTGGGAGTCCATCTCCTTTCTGAGTCTCAGAGGTCAGAGTACTCTCTTCAGGCAAGCTCTCCTCTTGTATGAAAGGTGCACAGAGGTCTGGCATTCAGACTTGCCTCCTGGTTGAAGATGAAGGCCCAAAACAGGGCCTGTCCCAGAAGATGTTGCACAGACTTCTCTGGGGGTTGCAGCCCTCTCAGGCGGCCATTTCTCCCCTGGCGGGGAAGGTACCCAGATGTCTGCCACCCGAAATGGAGGTCTGTCCCAGAAGCTGTGTCTCTGCAGTCTGCTTGCTCACACTCCACAGTCCGCAAGCTGATCTGCCCAAACTGTTCTCAGAGGGACCCGGGATACAAGATGGTTCCCTTACCTGCTCTGGGGGTCATAGCCCTTCTGGGTGGCCACCTCTCCTCTGGTGGGGAAAGTGCCCAGATATCTGGAGCCTGAAACGTGGTCTGTCCCAGAAGCTGTGTTGCTTCTGCGTGTACCAGAAGCTGTGTCAGTTCTGCAGTCTGCTGGCTCACCCTATGCAGACTCTGAGCTGATCTGGGCAGGCTGGTCTCAGAGGGACCTGGGAGACAAGATGGCTCCCTTAACTGCTCTGGGGGTCATAGCCCTCCTGGGTGGTCACCTCTCCTCTGGCGGGAAAGGTGCCCGGATGTCTGCAGCTCAAAACAGAGCCTGTCTCAGAAACTGTGTGGCTTCTGCCTGTCCCAGAAGCTGTGTTGCTTCTGCAGTCTGCTCACTCACCCTCCGCAACCCACCTACCTGCCACATTTCATGTGACACAAATCATGGTTCAGAATTACCTTCACTTGCACATACAACTATCATGGCAGTTGGCCTGGGTGGGTTGTTTCCTTGTTTACTTGATTGCTTGTTTTGTTTTGTTGATGGTTGTTTTATCTGTTTTGTTTTGCTTTTTGGAGGGGGAAACAGGGTCTCACAATGTAACTCAAGCTATCTTCAAACTTCTAATGTTCCTGCCTCAGCCTTCCCTCCTGTGTTCTGTGATTGCAATCCTGTGTTACCATACATAGCTTCCATCAGCCCTTCATATATGACTGCCCATATCCTAGAGGGCAGAACTAGAAATTCTCAGCTTAAGAGTTCAGTCATCCATCAGTTCTAGTGTAAGCAGTAGCCACATTTCTGTCCCTTTCCTGTCTCATGACTCTTGTCTGGCTTCATTTTCCTCATCTGAACCTCCAGTCACTACTCATGCTGTCCTAGTCATTCATGTGTTGCTGGAGAGTAAGGAGACATATCTATCACTTTATCTTAGAGTCCCTTGATGATCCAATGTCATGAGCTTGATAGAATGAGGGTTCAGTGAGAACCAATGAAACCAGCAAGCGACTGAGCAAATCCAAGACATTGAACTCCATGTTGTTGAACTGGTTACCAAGTTTTTCTCTCCAGACTCCCTTGTTATTTCATTCTAGATATAATCACATCCAAAGGATTGTAGAATATTCTATAGAATATTCTGACCGTGTAAAAAACCACTGTGTCTGGACCTTCAAAACAAAGTGATCCATTTCTTTAGAACCAAGTTGAAGGTTAGTGTGTGTGTGTGTGTGTGTGTGTGTGTGTGTGTGTATGTTTGTGTGTGTGTGTGTATGTTTGTGTGTGTGTGTGTGTGTGTGTTTGTGTGAGATAGAGAGGGGGAAGGGAGGTGGGAGACAGTCAGACAGACAGACAGACCCGGGATATGGATCAGTCATATATCGATTACTGCATAGCATGAGGTCCTGAGTTTGAGTTCCCAGCAGCCCAGCACTGGGGAATTAGATGGAGACAGGAATATTCTGGAGTTTACTCGCCACTAAACCTAATGCAATTGGCAAGCTCCATGTAAAGTGAGAGACCAGGAATGGTCTCAAAAGCTGTTGTGGAGAGAAATTGAACTGTCTCTCTGACTCTCTGTCTGTCTATCTCTCTCTCTCTCTGTCTCTCTCTCTGTCTCTCTCTCTCTATCTCTCTCTCTCTCATGTGCGCACGCGCACACACACACACACACACACACACACATAAGAAAAAGAGGGGGAGAGATGGAGAATGGAGAAAGGGAATCAATGACAAGTAATTGGGTGATTGATTGTTGCTGCAGGTAAATCCCAAGAGCCGCCATGAGAGGTAAGCTCTTATCTGATTCCCTCCGATCTGAAAGCAGACACACTCAAAGTCCATAAGGACCTAATGTTTCTAGTCGTGCCCCTAACCAAAAATTCTTTCTTGCTTGGGGAAGGGAGGGAGAGAGGATCCATAGGCCTTCAAATGACTCAGTGAGCACTACTCGCATCAGGAAAAGCCACACGCCTTAATGAAAACACAAAGCTCATCCAAAACAAAACACAGAAACATACATTTTGATTTGATCATATATGGATGCCCACATGCCAGTCAAGTTAACACATGAAATGAACCACGACAGAGTACAGGCATATCACACATTCAAACCCCATTTTACCTATGCTGGCAGTCTCTGGTTTGGGTTACCAAGAACTTGGCTTCTCATGGACTTTGTTTTATCTGGCATCAGAAGACTCTCTAGGGTTATGGTAGCCATTCTACACCCACATAGAACAGTAGACAACAAGCACAGAGAGCTGGGAGTCCTTTGGCCTTCTCCCTCCCCCATGGAAGCCTCATGCTGTACCTAATCAATGGTATAAAAGTGTGGAAGCCAACCCCACTTACTTCAAGTCAGGACTCTAGTATTTCCTTTTCTGTGTCCTTTGGAGGTTAATTCTTTCATATATATTTTGCACATGAAATCTCTCCTTGGGCTCTGTCTTTTAGGAAACCTGACCCATGAGAACAGCCTTTCACACAATTTCTTCTTGGCTTTCAAAAATGATCACTTACAGCTTCCAAATTAACAACTGGTCAGCTGAAAGCATCCTTCATTTTGATATATCATTAAATAGCAATCCGAATAGCTAAAGTCAGTATAAGCCTCTAGTTCTGGTCTTTTGTGGCATAAAGAGAGTAAACCTTTGTTACAGTGTCCTCTGGCACCCCTTTCCCTTAAGCTTTCCAGAATGAGATGGATGAAGAATTGTTTGGCTGTACTGTATTCTTTCTGTGAAATGAGAGCACCCAGGAAGAATCTAGTTCTAACAATGAGATCTAGTTAGCATTTAATTTACATGGATGCTGATTTACTTCATAGTTATAGTTATGCACTGTTGGAAAGCGATGCTTTTATCCCTAGAACCCTCAATGATGGCAACAAATAATTGCCAAGGCAGTTCACCTTTGCTAACATGAATGTGTTATGTCTTAAAATGACTTAAAATTGGTGTTACCAAGTTTCTCTTGAAAAGAATTGATAACAAGAAACCCACCCCAATGAATGTACTATTATTTTTTTTCACCTGTACATGACATGAACTTATTTTAATTACCTTCATACTCTTTCAGGTATACACAGGTACCCTGGAGACTGGGAAGCACAGTCCTTTAAAGACCTTGTTGACAAACACTGTCAAAGAAAGCCCCTTCAAAATGGTTGGATAATACTCTTAAATTTTTCTGCTAGTCAATGAACCTGGGTTATCAATCTTTGAGTGAGCAAATTCATGCATGCATGCATATATGAAGACAGAATTGTTGTCATTTAAAATCTAATGCCTTGGGACCTGGGTTGAATATTGATATACTTTGAGAATAGAGAGTAAAATGGTACTCCCACATGGCTTAAAGGATTAATCACTCATCAAGGCAAATAACTAAAAATGAACTAAGACCATAGCAGATGACTTCCTACCCTGTCTATTTCCTTGTACCATTTGTAAGGAATCATGAGCTTGATCTCTTGGTCCTTACTGATCATGATTTCTAGACCAGGTCTTCATAGAAGATGTTTTCACCAGGTAGATGGTGAGAGAAAAATTCTCAGCCAAAGAAACATCAATACAAAATCATAAGAAAGAGAATATAAGGATGACCAAAGTATAGTCTTGGGGTAGACCTCACTCTTGGGATAGGGGGAACTAAAGCTTAACTCTGAGATCTAAGAGTGGACAAGTAGTCCACACTGAGGACAAACTAAAATGATGAGCAGAAGTCTGTATCTAAGTAGTTATGAGATCATTGATTAAAGGTGGGTGAGTCAATATTCCACAGTGTTTGTAGGGAGTTCCTTTGGCCAATAGTATGTACAATCCTAGTAAAACAATACTAGGAGGAGAAAGGCTAGACACAGGCTGTGACGGGTGATATCTAGGTCAGAGGGTAGGGACAAGGATGAAGAATAGAAGAAAGTATTCAGTTGTTGGGTTACGTCATCCGCGATGCACCCAAGAAATGAACCAGGTTCCCTGGGAGGCGAACTGGGGCTGCAAAGAGAGAGTAGGTGGGAGAGAAAAATGGACGCCAAGACAGAGTCTCTCCATTCAAAGCATCTCTCTTTACTTTGGAATCTTTTTGGGTTATAAGAGGGTAGACCCCGCCCACAGTCAGTTCTGCCCAGGTGCCTGGATTCAGTTGGCAGAGGTCAGGATGTAGCCCGAAATCTTGTGCACTGTGGAATGTCTCAGCTGGAAGCAGGATGTGGGAGAGGCAGGATGTGGGTGAGGCACGGTGGACAAGTAGCAGGATTCTGAAGAAGGACAGATGCAGTTAGCACAACAAAGGAAGCCAGCCTAGCTGCAAAGCTAAGCCATCGGTGGCCTGCCTTCATGGTAACCAGGTCTGCTCTCAGCCTAGAGCAGGCTGGGTGGAGAGGACTACAGTTAGTGGTGGATGTTAAAGGTAATGACACTGTGATTTGAGATGCTCCTATAGTAGGAGCCCATATATCCTGAGATGTTCCCTCATCTCTATAATAAGTTATGAGTGTGTCAAGGGTGCTCAGAAATTATTTATTGACTTGGTAGACCTAATATTCTCTCTTCTTCACTAGTCTCAGGAAAGACAGTAAAATGATGCAACATCAGCAAATAAAGTACTTCACTAGCCTTGTTCCATTTCCAAATCTCTGCTTCTGCATTTATAAAGTGAGTAGGGAGCCTGTGAAAGGAATCCTGTGGATCATCTTCAGCTCCAGTACTCCATGTCAGCCAGATTCCAGGAGCCCGAGATGCTCTGTGCTTTCTCCCAGCTGCCCCAGCCCCTGTATCCAACCCAGGGCTAACCAGGAGATGGCTGGAATGACTGTATTTATACCTGTACCTCCCATCAACACAAGAAATAAACAAACCTTATTATGGGTTGATAGGTTGCTGTGTTTCTCAGGTAAGCCAATGGCAATATAAAATTATGCTTTTGTTTGAAGTTAATTTCTAGTTGGCTGAATTTATGCTGTCTTTGAAACCTCCTGGTGCTTTGAATACAGCCTGCCTCTTCAACCTTTGTTTTCCTCCAGCCCTGAGAAGGGAGGGATACCTAGATTGTGGATTTAAAACTATTCAGCAGAAGCTTGCAAGTGTCTCACTGATAAGGTTCTTAATAATCCACTTCTGGCTGATCTCTCCAGGCAGATGTTGCCAGATATAGCCTTAAGCCTGAAGAATCTTGTAGACATAGAGTCCAAAGCAAAAAAAAAAAAAAAAAAAAAAAAAAAGGAGATTCAAAGCACAGTCTTGTCCCAGACTTCACCCCAGCTTGAAGCAGTTTCCAGCACACTGTTTCCCTTGACAGTTCAGTGAAGTGTGTGGGAGGCTGTATGGGGAACACTGTGTGTTCCTAGTTTGAAAGAAAAAGTAGAGCAAGTTTCTGTGTTGTTCTGCAGTGCTTTAAGAGCTAACCTACTGTGAAGTGAGAGGGGAATACATGGCATGGAGTCTTCATGACTGGATTATTCCTTGAAGCAAAGGCTGACTTGAAACTATATCTGGACTGGCAACTCCTATCCCTGACATCGTCTAATCAGTAACACTGTACCACCTATCTCTACCTACACTGTAGGTCTGAGGTTCTTAGAAGTGTGCACTAGAGGTAAACCCTTGTTATGATCAGCAGCATTAACAAGGAATCAGAGAAAGAAACTCCAGAGCCCTAAGGTCCATGCCCCTACTTGGTTGTATCAGATCTGTCCAAGGTACCGAAGATCTAGCACTGATAAAATAGTTTGCCCTGTAAACTACCAAACTTCAGAAAATCAAAGAAAAACCTGCTCTTAGGGCTTTCACCAGGCCAGAAATTTTAAACGGGACCAAATGACCATGTCAGGAGAAATGTTAATTGAGTAAGATGACTACAATAGTGTTTTACTCTCCCTGCCTGCTCCTTGCTTGCTTGCTCTATACCACCCCTGTCTTTAGGTACTAAGCCTTTATCTATGGGGGCATTGGCAAGTATAATACACACAAAATACTCACATATTGGAAGACCACCTCTTGCCACTTGAGTATGCTGCAACTGTCGTGCAAGTCCACATCAGCCTGATAGATAGATAGATAGATAGATAGATAGATAGATAGATAGATAGATAGATACCACAGGAAACAAAATAGCCCTATTCCAGATGAGGCTGTCCTCAACAAACTGGAGCTTACTCAGTTTAGCTGCCGATTGCCGACACATGAGCAAGCCCAAAAGGAATTAGAACATACTTTGGGCTGAGCTGGTCCCTGCCAACCTGCAGAATATCATAGAGTCTATAAGTGGCTTAGGCTGACAAGTTTGGAGTATTTGTTACAAAGCAAAGAAACCCGAAACACTGGGTTACAAAAAGCTGGAGATGTGGTCTGCACACCAGTGGCACTGTGTTCCCACATAATGAGCATTGAGTCGGTGGTACCTGTCACATCTGCTGTGCAGAGAGGGATGTGTTAAAGGAAGTAATGAAAGCAGTGAGCCTCCAGCATTGTCCTTCGCTCACGGAGCAAGCCTGCCCATATAAAATGACAAGACAGCAGTGTGAAGCACTGAGCCTCTGATGAAAAGCTGCTTGCTACTGATACTTGAATATTCTCCCTGAGCTTTCTTCACAGCTTGTTCCTGGTGAACAGAAACGAGGATTACATGGAGAACCTTGTTCTGACCCCTAAGATGAAGTAGGTAGGTTTGATTTCTTGTTACCAAGGTAACCCCTCTCAATAAACCTTGAAGAGATAATTACTCTGCGTGAAGACTTTTGCTCTGCCTTGCACACCAATATAGTTCACAGGCAATGCATTTACATGAGGAACAACCGATGCACAGAGACCCACGATCAGCAATTCCATGCACAAGCACTTGTCGGTAATTAATCAACACCAGTTTGAGGGTCTCTCACCTCAACATATAAGAAAGATATTAAAGCTGAAAATGTATTTCAAATTCAAACTTTTTCAGTTTTCCTATTTTATAAATCATGAATGTGGAAACCCCTCAAAAAAACCTGAACAATAATACCAATGTCTCTGATCATAGTAATAGAAGATCTGGAACTAAAAATTGGACCTCCTTCGGGGTGTACTCAGGAGCAAGATGTTCTCGGATAACATTTCACAAGGGAGTAATCCTAGAAATCACTTTTGTACTGTGCGTTTTAAAGGGCAGGAAAAAAAAGGCTTTACACAATGAAGTAAATATTCAAGGAAATGGATATGTGTAATCCAATTGAAACATTATACAATATGTACACATAGTGAATACCAATTGTGTTCCCATTAGCATGCACAACACCATAAGTTGAAGCGTGAAAGATAAAAATAGGTATGTAGCTAGAAAGATTAGAGATATACTGACTAGTAGATGGTAGGTAATTGATAGATGAACAATAAATAGACTGACAGATATATGGTAGATTGATATTAGTAGATAAATAATAGATGATAGACATTTCGATAGATAATGATACATAGATAGATAATAAACAGGTAGAAAGGTAAATCATAGATAGATAGGATGACAGCTGATGTATAGATGAATAGACTGAAAGATATATGATCGATAGGTGATAGAAAGTGTTAAATAGGCTGACAGAAGATTGATAGGTGATGATGAAGATAGCTAGATAGCTAGATAACTACATACATACATACATACATACATACATACATACATACATACATACTAGTAGATAATTGGACTATAAGAAGAATATAGATAGATGATAGGTATATAGATATATAGACAAATGATTGATGATTGATAGTTAGATAGATAATAGATAAATAGGTATGTAGGTAAGTACATAGATAGTAGAGATAGATAGATAGATAGATAGATAGATAGATAGATAGATAGATAGATAGATAGATAGATAAATAGATAGATAGTCAGACAGATAGATACTGACAAGTACATCTCTTGTGCTTAATTGAATACCCTTCTTTTCAATAAATATATTTTCTGACTGTCACTAAGATAGATTGTATTTTTAAAATGAACTAGGTTTTATTCTTCAAATTAATAATTGATGTTAGTTCATAAATACAAAGAAGCATGAAGTAGGTGTCATGTGCTATCCAGAAATAACCATGATCAACCTCTCATGTCTTTCCTCTAATCCCATGTCTACAAACACATCTGTATTGTTTTACTTGCCTCCAAGTGCTATAAGTCATCACAGCATGCTTCAAGTGAAGTTTGCTTTGCGTGTTCCTTCTCTCCATTCTTTATCCCATGCCTGTGGTGCCTTCTCACCCTAAGTAGTCTCAGTTCTAATTTCAGGTTGCATGTGATTGTTCTCTCTCCCCCCACCCACTGTTCACTCCTCCTAGTCTCCTATTCACTCCATAGTCTATACTAACTACCACACTCCCTTACTTACATACATGCAAATATTAAGAGTAAGGGCCCCAAGAGAAAGAAAAATTGATTCTTTTGTCTTTATGAGCATAGGTCACCTTGTTTAATAAAATACATTGTATATATGAACTTTTCCTTCAAATTTCATCTTATTTTACTTTTGAGGGGAGGTGTAAGACAGGGTTTCTCTATGTAGCCCTGGCTATCCTAGAACTCATTATATAGACCTTGTTGGTATGAAACTCTGAGATTCACCTATCTCTGCCTCCTGAGTGCTGGGATGAAAGACACACAGCACCATGCCTGGCTTCAAAATTTATTTTCTTTGTTGATGAGAGTTTTAAAAATTCCACTGTATTTGTAGGCTACATTTTCATTATCCATCCACCCATTTCTAGACATTAGGGCTAGTTACCTTCCCTTACTATTAAAACACTGCAGTGGTAACCAAGATGTACAAGTACCTCTATAGTGGAAGATAGAGTGCTTTGGGTATGTGTCCAGGTGATATAGCTGAGTCATATGATATTTCTAATTTTTAATTTTTGAGACTTCTCTATACTGAAATTCATAATGGCTAAACTAGTTTACACTCTGATCAGCACTGAGTAAATATTCCCTTTTCCTTGAATTCTCACAAGCATGTATTATCATTTGGGTGTTGTTTGTTTGTTTGTTTGTTTGTTTGTTTTCTTTAGCAAATTTGGACTGAAGCTAGTTGGCAAGTCAAAGTGGCTTTAGGTGGCATTTCTCTGATGGCTAAGAATGTTAAACATTAAAAAATAACCTTATCACTGGGCAGCAGTGGTGCACACCTTTAATCCCAGCACTTGGGAGGCAGAGGCAGGCAGATTTCTAAGTTTGAGGCCAGCCTGGTCTACAGAGTGAGTTCCAGGACAGCCAGGGCTATACAGAGAAACCCTGTCTCGAAAAAAATAATAATAATAACCTTATCTGCTACACCCACTCCAGTGAAGTCTGCTTGATAGGCCGAGAGGCCTGGAAGTACTCACGAGGCAAAAAGTTTCAAGGAAACTCAGCTCCTGGAACCTTGGCATTCCCATAACCAGTATACTCATACCCTATCGCTGCGTTAGTATGGTGTATGCTCTCTTTCAGTATTGTTTTATTGTAAGTGCCTTTAAAGATTGAATTTTAACATAGGTGAGCCTCCACCAGTGTTCCAACATTTTAGAAAATCTTTGCAGCTGTGGAGCTTGAAATTTAGTAGGAATTTAGTAAGATTATTACCTATTCAGTAACATTCAAATTTACTTCTAGCAAAAAAAGGTGAAACTAATTAGGCATTACAAAAAAACGGAGCTAGAATAGCTCAGGGCTAGTCTGCAGAGTGATTACTTAGGATTTAAGACAGTAGCCGAGTCCCACCTAAACAAGAGAATACACTATGGCCTAGCAAATAGGTGGGTTTACCACGAAAGAGTTAGGGAATCCTCCTGAGACAGGTTTCTTCATTAGACCCAAAGAAACAGCATAAGTCAGGCATTTTCTAAGAACCCCTGGTGGTGGACATAACAATAGACTAGCGTTACACCTGGCTCCCTTCTGTCCCCTCCATCTTTTGGTGTATACATTGCTTTTGTTTTATGCCACTGTAACTTGGAGAATGTGTCTCGCCTGGTTTCTTGGTACTTTTCTGTATAAAAAGTTTGATCTTCAATTTGACAAATTACACTCAAATTCAACATCTCTCGTGTCATCTTTGTTTGTCATTCACCAACTCCTTCGCCCACTTGCCACCAGAGACCTGTTCCACACAGGAGACGCAAAAAGGAGATAGTCTGCGGCACTTATCGGCCATTATACTTATTTTTTGAAAGCATGTCTGTATATCAGTAAATCTTAACATTTTTTTCCTTTTGTGCTGTATTATGTATGTATTATTAAGTGCACATATGCAACATCACCTTTTTTTTTTAACTTTCTTGGTTTTTCTCTAGATTCCACGAATGGCAGGAAATATTTGATAGTTCTCTTTCTAAATTTGGCATTAATTGCTTAAAGTGATGATTTCCACATCCTGAAAGTATGTCATGTTTCCTCTCATCCCCTCCCTCCTCAATCTCTCTTTCCCTCTGTGTATTATATGTGTGGAATGCATACTCGCATTTCTCCCTATATCTCTATATTTCTCTGTGTGTGTGCAAATGCGCATAACTTATGAGTATGTGCAGATGTCAGCACCCTTCTCTGTCACTACCTACTTTATTGCTTTACTTGCTAAAGACAGCATTTTTCAAGGAACCTAGAGCTCCAGAGAACAACCTTTCTCCAACATTCCACAATGCTGGAGTTAAAGGCAAACAAACAGCTACACACAGCTTGCGTGTTTGTTACTTCAGTGTTACTTGAGTGCTCGGGTTTGAATTCAGGTTATCATAATTTCACAGCAAGCAGTCTGCTAACCTATGTTATCACTCCAACTTCATTCTTCTTTACAGTTGACTAGTATTCTTTAATTTGCACATATCATGTTTTCTTCATCTATTCATCAGTTTATGGGCATCTCAGATTATTTCAAAACGGCTAATGAAAACAATATTGCAATAAATATGGGCTTTCAGGTATTTTTATTCTGCGATTTCTAAATACTTTCTGTCCAGAAGAACTATAGCTGGAAGATGTGGCACTTTCTGTAGTGATTATTTACATGTAGTATTTCACATAGTACCTCACATCCCATATCCATTTTGAGAGTGTCTGTGTGTTTCCTATTGTAGACACTCTTACTGGGGCAACCTAGAATCTTGATATGGGTTTGATTTGTGTTTTCTGGATGTTAAAGATGTTAAACACTTTAGGGAGTAAAGCTGACATGTCTTTTCTCTTTTGAGAAATGTCTGTTCTATGCATGTGCCCATTTATTGATTAAATTATTTTTCCTTTCAGAATTTGATTTGTTGAGTTCTTTCCATGATGTTCTCGATATTAGTTCTATGTTGATTAACTATTTTATAAGATCATCTCTTCTTGCTGTTCCTTTGACACTCACATCATTATTGTGTTGGTATTTTTTTCCCAAAATAGTCACATTTACACCCATGGGCTCTATGTCCTTAGCATTCAACAACCAGGATATCTCCTGCTTAAAACATTAGCTTCAGTTTTCCCAGCCACAATCCTGTGAGTTCTGCATACAAACATATGTATGTATATACATACATACATGAAATTTCCTCAGTTTTATTTACAATGAAAGAGATACATAATAATTAAATTTTCTGTTTTTCTCTCACTAAAATAGAGAAGATTGGATAACTGGATAACACATTGCATTGAAGAATAAGAAAAAAAGTGAATAAATGAGTTCTGTAATGTACTTCTGATATCAAAGAAAGTAGGTATAGTCTCTGTGGAGAGAAATTTACCAAAATTCATTCAATTACAAGTACACTTAACTTTCAATTCACTGAGATCTTTCTAATTCTAAAAAGACCATTCACACTCATTTCCCCAAGTACAAAATGATACAAGCCCACAATTAATGACAAGATCATAGTTTTTGACCGAGCAATACTGGAAACACCTGTAAATGGTGAATCAGAGGCTTAGCTGGAGAGCACCAAGATTGCAAAAGCAGAGTGAGAAAAATGCAGCCTTTCTCTGATGATGGCGACAAGCTCCAAGAATTATGTTATTAGAAAACTCAAAACAAAACAAAAGGATGATACGGTCATTGCATGCTGCTTACGTGTAATGAAAACTGCATTAAGATCGCAGGAAAAAAAAATCTTTGTCATTTGGGTCTTCCTTGCCATGGAAACTGACACCATTGAGCATGTAGTAACTTATGCCCAACTTGAGTTAAATCATCACCTAGCAGCCAATATACTGCCTCCGTGATTTTGGTCGTGACATTTATATGACCATCTGCTTCCTGTTTATGCTCCATGTTCTTCATTGAGAAGACTGGGAAAACTCAACAGCACTTAGGAGATCATTAGTGCTGGAATCTATGGTATTATAGGATTTTTAATCTCCAGATTAGCACTTATATTTGCCCTTCTATAAGCAAACACTTTGACTCAACTTCCAAAATTAGCCTACAGAGCTCCTTCAATCAAATGATACTGTTGAAAATGGAGGGCAATTGCCTTCATTATCTTCTTGATTTTAAACAAAAAAGTTCTCCTATGATGAGATGAGCAACTGAAACAGGGTTGCCTAACATTTACGCCATTGTGTCTTAGGGAAGAGGAAAGCATTCTCCTTAATGCTTCTCATGACTCCAAGCTCCAAGATGTTTTCCAGAAGGCTCTGACCTTTAGAAGGCATTGCAGTGAGACTCCTGTTATGAGCAGAGTCCAAAAGGCTGAAGCCAGTTACTGTCAGGTCTGCTCTGCATGAGCATGTGAATCAGAGCAACAGGCTCTCCTCTCCTCTCTTTGTCTCCATCCTTGTTCTTATAGAGGGTTTGGTGTTTTCTATACTTCCATAGAAGTATAAGATAAAATGATCATAGCACTTGGCACCTTCTCTGAGCTTTAGTGGTATTGATGAATACTCTGTTTGATTTACCTATTTACCTTCTTCCATGGACCCATGAATTGCTGAGTATAAGAAACCCCATCTCATGATTTCCAAGATGAAGGTTCACAGTGACCATCAAGCCAGCCAATAGCTTACAGCATTGCTGTGAGCATCTGTTCCATAGCTTCTCAGTACTCTCTCCTATACACCAAAAGCAAATTTCAGTGGATCTCTGCCTCAGACATTTCCCTGTGTACAAGGTACCAGAATCAATGCCTTTGGAAGCAGTCCACAAATACTGACAAACATGGAGTGGGTTGCTAAATTCCTCAGTTTTTCATCCTTCACGGGTAGTAACTCAGACAGTTTCTACAGTCTCCCAGAGTCCTGCAGCTGCAAACACCCAGTTGTCCAAAATGAAAGTGCACCAGGTCACACACCGTGTAGCAGAGGTTGACCAGACAGAAAAGGGTTTCATTTTTCCATAAGATATAGTAAATAAAACATTAGGAGAAACACTAGTCAGTAACACATGTATCACATAATAATAGATTTAAAAGATTTGTTTAAACCTATTTTTCCTTTTACCAATATTAGGGAATTCTCTAAGGAAAAAAAAACAAACAAACAAGAAGCAATATCAGAAGTAGTTTGGAGTTTTAGTGAGATATATGGTAGGAAGTAGAAGACAAACTTTACCATTAACTAGGATAGCTTGAAAAAAGATCCAATGTGAGGCTGAACTCCAATGCAGCTTGTACTCTCAGATGTAGACAAGGGAACTCCCAACAAAGGACTGATTGCTCGTACTTCATGTCTTGGGCTGGGCAACAAGAAGAAGCTTAATGATAATAACAAAATTCTCAACAACATGACTTTAAATCTATGACCATAACCACCACTAAACATCAAGCACATAGTTTACTTATCCCCATCCTGAAATAATCAAAGCCTTGAATTGCAGATGCAAGTGTTGCAGAGTTAGAAGTACTCCCTCAGTTGGCAGAAACAAAGGCACATGCTTTGGGGAAGCCTGTCAAAACATTCCAGAGAGAATGGTTAAGAAATTAAAGACAATCAAATGTAGTCAAAGGTCACTTAATGATGAGGTGTGTTCCAGGAAACGCATCATTAGAAAATTTCAGGTTGTGAAAACATTAGGCTGTCTTTGCTAAGACCTAGAAGGTAGAAGTCAATTATTTGACATGGCCTTAAAATGTGATTAAGACAAATAGTAAACTTGCAAGACTGCTTCTAGCACAACAGAGGTCACTACTTGACAGTAAACTTTTTAATAACCAGAAATATACATTAAAACAGCAATAAAAAGCATAGTGCGATAAATATACAAGTGGGTAACATATCTATGTTTTACTTTTTTGTTTTTGTTTTGTTTTGTTTTGTTTTCAAGACACAGTCTCACTATGTACCTCTGGCTGTTCTAGAACTCAGAATATAGACCAGGCTGTCCTCAAACTCAGCCACCTGCATCTGTCTTTGCCTCTACTGTTGATTTTGCCTCCCAAGAGCAAGGATTAAAGGCATGCACACTAGACCAGCTCAACAGTTTACTTCTTTATAAACTATTATGAACAGTACATAATTGCACTGCTGTACTTTTATAAATAGCAGGTTGGGGTACTTACACCAAAAACCATCATCTTTCTGAGCACATGGATAATACATGTGCTATGACACCTCAATGGCTATGATATCACTAGGGAATATGAGCTTCCTACTGCATTATAATCTACTGCATTTATGTGGCCCATCACTGGCTAGAATGTCACACATCACATGGCTATTGCAAAGAAGACATGAAGTATGATGTTATGAAGGAGAACAAGCAAAAACAGCACATAAGATATTCAGAGAGGTAATCATAGATACTGACATCAACACACAGAGAATGAAATAGGTTGCATAAATGGATAGTTGAAAGGAATGACGAAGGATGTGAACACACTCAAAATTAACTGATAACTTTTTATAGAAAGAACAATAGAGAACCTGTGAAGAAACTGTCACATAAAATTATAAATTCAGTGGATTGAAGAAATCGCAGATTTGACACATCTGAGATGGCGGTTCAGCTCAGGAAAGGCGAACTGACCTGAAAGCAGTGCCCACACATTGTTGTACGGTTCCAGGAGAGAGAAGATGCAGGGTTACACGATGACAGATCAAACAGTGTGAATGAGATGCAGGGGAAAAATTGGCTCGAAGCTGCAACCAAACTTATAACAGTGGAGAAATTCCTAGAGTGGTGAAAGAATTCATCTTCAAAATTTTATCCTCAGATTCATAAGGCACATGCATCCAAATCAGCATAAATAAGGGCAAGCCTGTGTGGCAATAACCTAGTCAAACTTCATTTTCCCAGGCCTCCTTTTAAAAAAATAAGGCTCTGAGAAATAACCAGCAAAAAAGCCAGTGGTCACCAGCAGCTATGCCAACAAGAATGGAAGAAACAGGACTGTATAATAAAGTATCCAGAGTCCCAAGAGAGAGACGAATGTCAGCATAGAGTTGATCAGCTCCGAAGGTGACAGAGGGAAGATAAAAGACAGGCAACATGGGGACATTTCTGTCAAAAGACTACTGGAAGTTTAAAGGGGACAAAACAGATGTCTACAAACTCAAAGATGCAAGAAGCAATGGTTAGCAAGCAGCAAATACTTCATGGCAACTGTGGATTGTTGGAAGAAAAGCATAACAAAGAATCTTTGAAGATAGCATGGAATCCCGGAGACAGAGGCCAGTGATAAAAACAAAAACAAAACAAAAACTAAACCCTAAAACTCTCTGATCCTAATTTGTTCAGAAGAAGCCTAAAGGTGATGCTGAATACAGAGCTTGTTAAATTCATACGTGTGTACATGTGAGCTATCTGCTAGGGTACATTAGGGTGCTTTCTTGAGTGGGGCATTCATTTATTGACCTTGATGCCAGCTACACGCGGGGTTCATGCTCTGAGCATCCAGGAACTGCTGCATTGACAACATGAATACAGCTCTCCATGTAAATGATATGTCAGTAAATATTTAAAATACGCAGAGCAAGGTGGCTAGGGTGATCACTTAAATGGTAGAAATACGGCGAATGAATATGATAGATGATTTCCAACATGAGAGCAGAAAAAAAAAGAGAGTTAGAGATACATGGATGAGATCCAAAAGAAATCTAAAAATGCAAAGTAAAATAAGAGAAAATGCAAAATCAGTAAAAAATAAATATGAACCTAAATATAGCTGCAATCCCAAGCAATGTAAATTTTTGATAGAACTTTGCAGCCTAATTGGTAGTGGGTGGATGGTGGGGAGGAGGAGTCACTGTTTTCAGTGGTATAGACGCTGGTGACCTGCCCGTGCTCCCGTGGGTAGTTATATATCTATGCTGTGTGAGCAACACTGCTAACCTTAGTGAGACACAGAAAACAAACAAAAGAGAAAAACCTGGTACTGGGAGGGGATTTGTTGGGAGGAGGGAAGTTGGTAAGTTAGGGAAGCATAAAACAGGGTTAGGGAGGGATAAGAACATATGTGTGTGTGTATGACATTGTCAAAGAAAAAGTAATTACAGCCAGCAATCGTTAAAAGGTCAAAAAATGATATTCACAAACACTCAAACTAAATGACATGAGATTTTACGTAAATATTGGAAAAGGAAGTCAGGTGTGGTGGTGTCTTCCTTCAATCCCAGTACTCTGGAGACAGAGGCAGGGGAATCTCTGTGACTTCTGGGACAGCCTGGCCTACATAGGAAATTCCAGGTCAGCCAAGGCTACATAGCGAGACCTTGCCTCAAATTAAAATCTAGTTTAAGAAGAAGAGTAGATGGACATGTATTCATGTTAAACAAGACAGACTTTTAAGAGAAAATCATTACTTGTGATTAAAATGAGTCACTAAGAAACTGGTAGAGGTTTCTACTCACAGAAGCAGATACAAGAAACTAAATTTATATATCAATCACATGATTTCTGAAGAAAGTTTGTCAGGTTATTTGTTGTAAATTATTTATTGTAAGTTTTGCATGATGCTTAGCTCTCATTTCTCTGTCAGTACAGAGCTGATCGCCTCGAAGGTGAGAGAAGGTGGAAAAAATAATAAAAGTCGGATAAAGAACATTCAGACAACAGAAGGAACCAGAAGCTTCTTTAAAAACTGCCATCTCTTGGAGAAACAAAAACCATTTAAAAATAAGCCCTTCACTGCCTGAGATAATGAAGACACCTACACATCTCTAAATTAATTTTTAAAGAATATCCTTAAATAAGTCCAAATGCAAACCTTGCTTTTTAAAATTTTAAAATGGTATAATATGCTCAAATGGAATTGTAAGGTCTCAAGTAGGGTCTGAGTGACCCTCCTCATTACCGTCTCAGATTAATAAATGCTCTGCTCAGGGTCTTAGCATCTTGGGTCTCCTTGGTGTCCAGTGTAAGGCGGGGACCATATCTAACAACTCTGAGTTCTAAGAACCAGGTGACATGTCAAATCCACTACAGATGAGGACAGTCCCATTGCTCAAGCAGCCTTCTCCACTCTGCTTTGATACCTGGTATCAAACAATAGGTGTGAAAGTGTAGAAGAAAAGCTATTTCTGTTTCTCTCTTGGTAGCTTAGAGTACCTTCCCATACCACAGAAACTAGAATGTAGGGTTGAAGGCGTTATATAGGCACCCGCACCATCTCTTCATGTTCACTGAGTTATGTGGCTGCAGTAGGAACATGGACCCAGACATGGCCCAAAGTAGCAGCATAGACCCGGATATCTCTGTGGCTTTCACGTATCAATGCAGGCCACTCACATCAATAGGCCCCAGGAGGATCAGGGTATGGATATAAATGTGGCTTCAGGGTACAGCACAGACTTCAGAAATCAGCATGGCCCTCAGTGGTAATATGGGCCAGAGAAATCAATATGGCCCAGCTTCCTTGCTCATCTTACTGCCCACAAAATTCAGACTTCTTAGATTGGCTACCTGTTCTGTTCTCCTGGTTAACCCAGAATATTATTCCACATCTCAACATCTGCAACTTGAATCACACCATCAAATTTCTTTTTGCTATCAACAAAAGAGGGCTTCTCACAAGGGCCAAGGCATAGACACTTTCTAGGGTGGAGAGACCTTTACTCTGATAACCTGGGCTTACCACAGTTTTTGTCTGCATTTTGGATTGAAGTGATCGGTGACTACTTCTTGCAGCTTCAGAAATCTGTGCATTGAGAAGAGACTTCACAGCTCTGTGTTCTCTGCTATCCGTGCCCTTTCCCTGCTCCCTAGACGCCAAGGTCTAACTGTGGGATGAGGAAGATTTATATGATAGAGAATTCTGCCCTGTGTCAAGGGACATTGACCTCCCTGGCATCACCAGTTACAAAAGCCATTGTAGTTTCTTCACACATCTCCTAAAAGGTCGTTCTCTTCTGTATCCTTGTAAAGTAGAAAAGGTGTATGGATATAAGTATAAAAATAATAAATATAAAAATATAAAATATATATAAAAATATAAACATAAAAGTGTACTGATATAAACCTCAAGCAGCCAAGACACTCTGGGAAGGGAGAACTGTAAAGAAACCAGCCTGCAACACTTATGCACTTGGCACTAGGTGGGGCCCTAGCAGATTCTCAACCCTACCAAACGAGATTCTAAGAAGAACAATGAGTCATGCACTGAGTCAAGCTTCCTATGGACACCTGTGCAAAATCTTGGTATCTGATGAGCCTTCTGGGAATCGGACCATAAGGACAGTTGAAAGCTGATGCTTTATGGGAAGTTCATACATCTGAAAGTACAGATGTAATATATGGAAATAAAGGCAGCTTAGAAAGGATATGGAATAGAGCCAGCTAAAAAATGGACAAGGGGCACTGCATCCCATAGGAGATCCCAAGAAAACATGTAGTGATCTCAAAGCTAACTGACCTGAGGCAAGAGGATGTTCCCGAAGTCTCTACCATCATTCATTTCCTGAGTGATCTCCTGGAAGATCTCCTTTAATATACAACTGCTTCTGGCCTGAATGAGAAAAACAACCTTGATGAAAACCTCCCCTCACAGCGACGTAGAGGTAGGTATCTGAGCCTATCAGCCTCCAACTGCATAAGGAGACTTTAGCCAACCATGTGACATACTTGAGGCTCAGAGTAAAATTAAAAGATGCTTGAGAGAAAATTTGCCATGGTACTGTCAAGCCCCAAGCCCACTGTGGGCCAAATACATCAATAAACTTCTAGAGTTGATAGAGATGCTAAAAATAAAGTGGAAAGTGAAGACACTTTCAAAGCAAAGAAACATATGGTTTGAAAGTTCAAAAGCATCACTGTGACCTTCATGTAAAAGGAAAGTAATGGTAAGCGACTTTGTCCATGAACTCATTTACATGTTATAACAAGCCATGGAGGACCACCAAGGCAGAAGAAGAGAAGAAAACCTTTATGGAGAAGTCCCAGTAGAGACTCACATGTTAAAGGATGGATGGAGTTAACAGAAATCTTCTGGGTTATTTGTTTCTATAACCACTTTTGGCTGTGACATTTAATTAAAACCAGAAGAGGGAGAGAGAAACGTGCCAGCAGCAGGAGAGGAAGGAGCATCTCCCTAAAGTTCATCTCAACATGACCATGGAGATGTCCTTGCTGCTCAAGATGAATGCCACTGAAGGGCTTATGCTCCCGTAGCCGAGGCTGTCTCTGGGGATAGATCCTGTGGTGTTATTTCAGGCCTGGAATGGCTTTCTCAGCTTCTCTTTCTTAATTTGCTAGAGACTAATCCAGAAAAAAAAATAATTAGAGTTGCTTCAATAATGTCTTTGCTTTACCACTTTCAATTAAGGACAAGAATAGAAGGGAAGAATAGAATGCACATCAGCGAAGCACTGGTTTTTATGTTGTCGTTCTTCCATGCAAGCTTGCACAATATTTTCTTGGCTGTTTTGAACTAATATGTCCTCAAGCTCTTTTATTTTGAGCTACTTTGTTGGATGTGGTTAATGTATCCATTTTCATGCTTAAGGTATGCAGTTTTGATACGTTCTAGAATACAATCAATAGAGCAACCACATCCATTACCCAATGTTTCCCTGCTTTTCAGAAACTCTCCCCTGGGCCCCTCCTGCTCCTCCTGAGACCCTTGTCCCAGGCAACCATCCTCTCCTCTATGTCACTCTGGGTTTCTTTATGTAAATGAATCTACATTGTATGTGCTCTATTTATCTGGCTTCCTTTACTTATCACAAGTGTATTTGATGCTCATCTGTGTTGTGCTATCTATAGGTAATGCACTACTTTTTACTGCTAAGTGGTCTTAAAGTTTTCCAGACTACCAAGTTGTATTGGGTGGGGGTGGGGGAGCTAGATCAGTGGCTTAGTGGTTAAGAGGACTGGCTGCTCTTGTAGAAATCTTGGCTCTGATTCTCAGCACCCACATGGTGATTCACAAGAATCTGCTACTCCAGTTCCAGGGAATTTGACACTCTCTTCTGGGCCTCAGTTTCCCTCAGGAATTTTTTTCTTTTGTTTTTAAAATTATAATATAATTACATCATTTGTGTCTCCCCCTTTCTTCCCTTCAAACCCTCCTATATGAACATCCTTGCTCTCTTCTAAATTTAAGGCCTCTATTTTCATTAATTTTTGTTAAATACATACATAGACACATATAGATGAAGATCTTGGCCGAAAAAGTAAACTTTAGGATGAATGTCTAGTTTTCTTCTTCAAAGCAAGCATATTGAACAGACAAATGAAGACCACATAGCAAGGAAGAGGTAAGGAGATATAAATATTCATCACATAAGAATATGTATGTATTCTTATGTATATCTAATATGTGTATATTCTTATGTTATGTATATATGATGTATATGCTTATATATCCTTACATATTACATACATCCATATAAACCATATATACATATTCTTATGTATATCTAATATGTGTATATTCTTATGTGTTGTATATATGATGTATATGCTTATATATCCTTACATATTACATACTTCCATATAAACCATTTTGTGCATGCATGCACATTTGAAGTCTCCATGTGTCATTAAAATGCAAAATGCTCTTAGAAACAGTTGTAGAGCTTTTTTTTTTTAAGCTAGAATGTCTGGTATATCCCACTTTGCTATTTATTGTGAAGTATAAATATGACAGGGAAAAAAGAAAGAATGCTTTTTTGTTGCAGAACAATTCAAAGACACGTAGTTATTTTTGCATCACACTAAGTTACTTTGCAGAGAGACTATTTACCCACGCAAAAAAGAAGTTGATGGATTGAGTCAAGAAGTAAAGAAAAAAACAAGAGTCCTGAGGTTCGGGGGAGAAACCAAACTGAAGATCTGGGAGTAGTGGAGCCTCGTGGTACAATATTTGCATAAAACATCCCAGAACAATTCATTTTGAGTTTACTTTGAGAAAGAATCCAGATGCCAAAAGGAAATGGCACACTGAGCACATAAATCCATTTGTAGTTTCAACAACTCTGTAGTGATTTCAAGTAAAGATGAGATGTAGATATCTAAATTCATTAGCAAAAGAATGTTCATACTACGTTGGTGAAATTAAAATTTAACCAAATATATTATGGTTTGATCCATTTTAGTAAATAGATGCAAATGTGCTCATAAAAAGATATCTAAGGACTGGTGTGTTGCTCAATGGCAGAACACAGCTTTGTACACATGAGGTTCAGGTTTAATCCCCAGCACCACAATAAAATCTAAAATGATAAAGATCAATATGTTAAAAGGAGTCATTTCTGCATGGTAGGATTGCAGCTCAGTTTTAGTCTTTAAATTCTTCTATAGTCTCTGATTTTCTTACATTGCATATCTTAACATTTTATAGTGAGACATTAAAACAAATAACGATGTTTTCACTGACATAAAATGCATTTCTCTTCCAAATCTGAGGTCTTTTAGTGGTCATACTTATTCTTGAGTTTATTGTTATGAAAGGCAACATGGATATTTGAGGGTATCTGCGTTTTGGTCTCAGTCTTGAATTAGGCAGTTTTGCATGTGAATATGTGCATAACATTTTTAGACTTGCTTTCACATACTTCTTTTGGTAGTAGAGAGCATCCTGCAGCATGGTGTGGAGGTCAGAGGACAACTTACAGCTTTCGGGTCTCTCCTTCTATCATGTGGGTCCTGCAACTCAAACTCTGGTAGATAGACCTATCTGCCATCAGGTAAGTGCCTTACCTACCATCTTGCTAGCCCATTTGTGACAAGGTTTAAATATAATAAGGAGCTAGGTTGTTTGCATCCCCACAAGTTAATGTATATTGTTTTACTCAGTGGTTATAAACTTATAGTAGGCAATATATCACTACAAAATTAAAGTTTATAAATATTTGCTAACACATTAAAAAAAACACACGTAATTGGCGCACTTAATTGGGAAGTAGCATAGGTTCCTAATAGCTTGCTCATCTATATTTTATACGTGGTGTCTACAATTTCCATGTGTGTGTGTGTGTGTGTGTGTGTATTGTAGGATTCATGTTTATTTAAACAAATATTCCCATTTACCATTGTATAGCTACATGCTTTATTTATATTAAGTCTTATGCGCTCCCGGGGATGACAATGAACTGCTGCTTCATTGCATTACAAAGAGTGGGAAGAGATGCATCTGCCTTAAAACGTGCTGTGCATCCTCAGCTAGTGTTCTCAGGGTACCACAGCGTGTATGTGTGCAGAGCGAATGTGGAGCAAGAATGATCTGGTGTAGCATTATCTTTTAATTGGAGTTTCTATTTCTGCCACTGTTTCATTTGCTCACATAATAGCTTAACCCACAGCAACTGGCAGAGGCATCACTGTTGATTTGGGCAGTACACAAAAGGACACATGCAAAGTGTTGTGTTTGCAAAGAGACTTGGAGAGGAATTTAAAACTGTGCCTAGATTTTGCTTAGGGAACACATTCCATCTGAAAATAGCTAGCCGCCTTTCATCCAAATGCCAGGAGTCCTTGCAACCAAGCAACACCTGAAGAATTGTCCCTCCTCAGCTTCTCTCCCCATTCCTCTCACTTCTAGTTGAAGACTAGTTTTGGGGTGTTTTTTGTTTTTGTTTTTGTTTTTGTTTTTGTTTTTGTTTATGAGCTGAAAAGTATATCTTCTTATAACCAGCAAACGAGGAGAACAGAAATACTTTAAGCCCTCATATTTGTTGGGAGCTAATGACCAAAACCACAAGCCAGTTAGAACATCAAATGTGAGCAGGAGGCTGTTTCCTTACATAACGGAGACATTTTTTTTTCTAATAAGTCTTGCCATTTGGCAGCAGTACACAGAGAGAAATGAAACATATTGAGCCTGTCTAGCCTAAGGAACTATATGGATAGCTGCTCTGCAGGCGTCTACATGAGCTACTGAAAAAAATGGCACTTTGTTCCCCAAAATTAAGTTCTGCCCTTAAGTTTATTAGCCTTCCTTTGCTATAACAAATACCCAAGACAATCATTTAATACATATTTCGTTAAATTATTGGTTAGTCCTTGTAGTACATCTTGGTAAGCACATATGCTGAAAGAAAGCCACCCACCTCACAACTGGGGTCTCATCCAAGGAGAGTGCTCCCACCACCTGAAGGTGAGTCCTAAGCTCACGGTTTTTTTTTTTAACTGATTCACTGTACATCCCACTCACTGCCCCCTCCCACAATGCTTCCCCCACCCCCTTCCCCTTTTCCTCTGAGCAGGTCCCCCTGAGTATCTCTCTACCCTAGCACTTCAAGTCTTTGTGAGGCTAGGTGCTTCCTCCCCCACTGAGGCCAGACAAGGCAG
Organism: Mus minutoides; assembly: GCA_902729485.2. NCBI lineage: Eukaryota > Metazoa > Chordata > Mammalia > Rodentia > Muridae > Mus > Mus minutoides. The sequence goes on from LR755222.1 coordinate 74,341, forward strand.
ACAGGCTAGAAGAACATATCCCATATACAAGCAATAGCTTTTGGGATGGCCCCTGCTCCAGTTGTCCAGGACCCACATGAAGACTAACCTGCACATCTGCTACATATATGTGGGGAAGCCTGGGTCTAACCCATGTATGTTCTCTGGTTGATGGTTCCGTCTCTGAGAGCCGCCAGGTTCAGGTTAGTTGGTCTTCCTGTGGAGTCCCTTCCCCCTTAGGGGATGCAATCCTTCCTCCTATTCTTCCGTAAGAATCTCCAAGGTCCATCTACTGTTTGGCTGTGGGTGTCTGTACCTGAGTCAGCTGGTGGGTTGGGCCTCTCAGAGGTCAACCATGCCAGACTCCTGTCTTCAAGCATAACAGAGAATCATTAATAGTGTCAAATATTGATGCTTGCCCAATGGGATGGGTTCCAAGTTGGGATGGCTATTTAGTGGCCATTCCCTCCATCGCTGCTCTATCCTCAACCCCTACATTTCTTATAGACAGAATAAATGTTGAGTCAAATGTTTTGTTGGTGGTTTGTGTCCCTCTTGCTCACCAGGGTTCCTGCCAAGCCACAGGAAGCAGCCTCCCCAGACTCCATATTGCCAATGCTGCGAGTCACAGCTAAAGATACCACCGTTAATTCTTGGGCACCTCCTCTATCCTAGGTCTCCATCTCTTTCTGGAGATGCCCCCTATCTCCTTCTCCCTGTCAGTTGCAGATTAAGGTGCTACCACCTGCCAGTAATAACAAACCATGTACAAAGGCTCTAACAGTGGTTCTCAACCTTCCTAATGCTTCAGCCCTTTAACTGCATGTTGTGGTGACCCTCCGACCATAAAAATTATTTTCCTTGATACCTTATAAATGTAAGCTTGCTACAGTTATGGATTGTAATGTAAATATTGGTGTTTTTCAATGGTGACCCCTGTGAATGGGCCACTTGACCCAAAAGGTTTGAAAGTTGAGAACCACTGCTCTAACACGTGGGCATCTTGCGGGATATTTCCAGATGCAAGCTATGGATGGCATCTTAGGAAAAGCCAATTGTATTTGTTCCCAAACTTGCTTATGCTAGTTGCCTAATTCATGAAATTATGCAAGCTCTTTAAATGTCATGTAAAAACTAATGAAATATGCATGTAGAAAGGCTTCTTTTTTAATAAAACTCAGTTGTACATATTTGGGGAAAATCTTTATTTTCCACATTTTTTATTAGATATTTTCTTCATTTACATTTAAAGCGCTATCCCATAAGTCCCTTATACCCTCCCCCTGCCCTGTTCCCCTACCTACCCACTCCCACTACTTGGCCCTGGTATTCCCCTGTACTGAGGCAGATAAACATTGCTAGACCAAGGGCCTTTCTTCCACTTGGGGAAAATCTTAATATAGGTGAATAACTTTTAAAATGCTGCTCCAAATGAAAAAATGACTACAAAAAAAAAGATTCAGAAAAGTGTTAAAAGTAGAAAAGTCTGCACATAGGTCACAACCATATCATTTCTCCTGTTGCCATTACAAGTTGGAAACAAACGTAAGAGGCTTTTCATGGAGACAAGATTGAAGACAGTATTGTTTTTAAAGAAAATCCGAGCTCCTATCATCCAACTTAGGAGATAGTTACGGAGAACCACCAACCCAAGGCCAGCCTGGGCTATATGGTGAGAACCTGTCTCCAAAGAAAATAAGGAATCGCAGCTTCACCACGCAAGCACTCCCTGCAAGCTGCACGAAGCAGTCTCGAGACTGTGAATTCTGTGAATTAACTCACTATTCAAGTTCTTCTTGGTCCTATTCACAGAGACTCTTATCCAATGGTCAAAATGTGAACAAATGGACTTTTATATTCCATGAAAAAAATTTAATATGTGGGCAAGTTTGAAGATTGCTATATAACATTGCTTCTCCAGTGTTACTGTACACAACTGAGAGTGTGTATTGGTGAAATACAGATGACGTTCTCTAAGTCTGCAGGATTCCCAGTTAATATAAGATATAAAAGAAATCACATGTTTATAGCAGATGAGAAATTCAAGGACAGGCCACCTGCAGGCTGGAGACCCTGGCATGCTGAGATCAATGTTCCACCCAAGTCCAAAGGCTTTGTAATCAGGGAAACTTATCATATACCTCTGAATTCAAACCAAAAACCTCAGAATCCAGGTAGAGGCTACTAGTCTAGATGTTTTGGAGGCTAAAGAGCCTAAACTTTTGAAGGCCAAGGCAGGGAAAGAATGTGTCCCCACTAATATAGATGGGACCAGTTGACCTTGTGTATTTGTTCTCTTTGGGCTAAATGTACCTGCCCACTTTGTGGGTTGGGTTCTGCACAACTAAGAAGTCTCGAAGTAATACCGTTGTTCCAGTAAACACATTTTGAGTGATCACATTTTGAACTTCTACTCAAAGATATTCTCTGTCATCCACCTTATGGTGCTTCCTTATCCCTTCCTTTGACTTATAAAGTAGTGTGATGGTTAAGGATCCTCTTGAATAGACTCGCCCTACACAATCTCACATGAGTTTGAGGCAATCACTTGATAACAGAGGCCATACATTTGTTATACTCAAATTACTTCTCCACACTCAACTTCAGGACATGAAAACAGCATATAGTTTGAAAGCCAGGTACCAAAGTCTGCAGAATGCTTGTTGGAAAAAGCTTTGATATAAGTGAATGTTCATGGTACTACATGCTCAGGGGTCTGGATTGGAAGAGGACTATCGTTTCTGAGAGAGAATCATCGCAGACACAAAGAATGACTTTAATATCAAATTCCATTTCAAAAATTGGAAATGTTGAACTATATATGAGTCTTATGATGACTGGACTGAGCTTACTATCAAGCTTCTCATGAAGAGGTTTGCACAAGTATGGAATTCATAAGGAGAACTATAGCTGGACATGGTGGCATGCATCTATAATCACAATTCTAGGGAGGCAGTGATGGTGGCAATGATGGAGGAGGAAGAGAAGGAAGAGGAAAGATGGAAATACATATATAAAGAGAAGGAAGAGGAAAGACAGAAATACATATATAAACATACTGGGCTGTTGACGGGATAAGTCAGTGCAGTAGAGGAATCCTGGCCCCCATCACACACCTGTAGAAAGGAAAACATCATGCCTTTGCATAGTCTAAGCATTTTACCTCTGTTCACTCATTTGCCTACTGATCGTCCTCACCAACCTTGTTCTATCACTGAAACTCCTGCAAAACTCTGTAAGAAACACAGCCACAAATTCCAAATTAAGTGATCACATAGTCCACAGCTTTCCAAACATATTTCTAAAGACTATATTGTTTGCACCTCACAACTACTGACGCAGCCACATGCAGTTATCTATCTTATACACATGAGAAAGCCAAGATTCAAAGAAGGTCAGCCACCTGCCCAAGTTCACACTCCTGGGAAGGAGCAGTATTTAGAACAAACATCTAGCCAGATTTTCTTTGTTCTTCACACTGATGAACAGTTGACTAGCCTGGATGGGTCTCATCATTCATATCTCATTTCTTTCTCACACATGGCACCCAACCTCTTCTAGTGACAGTGTGTCTTGTTCTACTTCCAAGAGGCACATTACTTTTTAAACCACTAAAAACCTGCAAAATGTTATCTCCTAAAATTCATCTGTATTCCCAGTATTCTGGGTTTTTATAGCCAACTCAATGGTTCGCTCCATTACCTACAAAGACTATCTATAAAACAAACTATGATTCTAAAAGCTTGAAGATTTCTGGTTTCAAGGACAAGTGATAAATAATTAGAATGAATTGCAACAATGTGTCAGATGCATTTTCCAAAAATGAGCACAACAGCACCTGCCTCCCACATCCCCCACCAGCAAGCATGACAGTTAGGCTCTGTGTCCTTCCCTTTGGAAGGGTTTAGTGACTCTAGTGGCTGACCCACTATATGTTTTAGAAGACTCAGGCCCCACTGGATCTACTGCATGCTCCCACTGAAATCTAGACATTAAACTTGTCAAATGAGGGAAACTTCATGGTCAGGATATACATATGTGCCATCGGCCAGCACTACTGGTACTAGAGATACCTCCAGATAGCTCCAGCTCCAAGCCTTGCTTCAGACTTCATAGTTTAAAATGTAGATAGACTGAGACAAGCATAAACCAGCTCCACCATCACTGCCAACCAAAGCACCCACATGTATAATAAAATCGCTACAATATAACATTATACTCATGGCAGTTAGTTTGGCAGCAATAGATTACTGATACAATCAGATGATTTCGTATATCATCCATTATGATTTTAATATGAGGCTTCCAGGATAATTGAACTGTTAAATCTGAGACTGTTATATGTAATTTGAGGATGTTAGAAATCCACACTTATAATTTTTAGTCCTTGTAGTAAAATAAAAACGGTAGGTATATTTGAAATAAAATAGAAAGCTCTAAATATAAGCAGTGTATAATTTCTAACCACACATTGGGAATTAGGCATATAAGAATCATGAATATTAAGGCAAAATTTCAAATTTAGTATATTATAGAACAGGACAAATGTCTGGCTACTTCAGTTTAACGTGACCTACTTAAGGATATTAAAGGTATAATTATGGATGAAGCTTTTTTACAGACAAAAATATTTAATTACAATTGTGTTTAAACAAAATGAAGACAGAGAGGTAAACTAATTAGCAATGGGTTTCATTTTCATAGTAGTTGCTCTTGCGTGCAATGTTATTCTGTTCATTTGTTTTCATTTCTCATTAATATGAGAAGCAAAAACAATGAAATTGAAAAGGGAGTTGGGGAACGTGGTTTATAAAAATATAGGTTCTCATCTTGTAGGTAAAGTTTAGCACCTTCAACCATGTACTAAGCTCCTAGTGCCTCCAGTTTAGAAAACATCTGAAAGCAGCTTATAAATAAAAGAAACAAGCTGGGAGAGCATTAGAAATGTAAATGAAGAAAATATCTAATAAAAAAATTGAAAAGAAAAAAGAAACAAGCTGGACAGTACATGACCATTTTGTTACGGGGAACACATCAGGAAACTGCCAAGGAAGTTTTTCAGAGGACAGGGGTGCTACGCTTCTTTGGTTACTATATAACTATAGGGTGTTACTACTCCCTCTTTAATCTATTCTCATTCTGGAAGAATGACACAAAGACTTATTAAGTTTATTACCAAGTGTTAAACTCTATGATTGGGCAAGTTCTAAGCTAGTCTCACCCTCTAAGCTATCGATATCCGAGCCACAGGCCACGTGTTACTTGCAGTTTGATTCTCGTCCTGGCTTGTTCTGCTCCATGTGTGTCCTCAAGGCAAATCCCTTGGCAACTGGTTCATCATGGCTCCTCCTGGATCCTCTGCCTCAAGACCACCTCTTCTCATCCTTCCTTGTGGCTCTTGTCTTACTTGTATGAGGGACCTCTGTCTGGGATTGGAAGTCCAGCCTTCTTATCTCCTCTGTACAGCCTGAATCAGCTCTTTAATGACCAATCAGAAGGTGATGAAGAAGAATGCTTACAAAACACTGAAACTGGGAAGGCTAGACAGATGGTTCAGTGGTTAAGAGTGCTGGATGCTCTTCCAGAGGACCTGAGTTGTTGGGGTTTTTTTTGTTTTTTGTTTTTTTGTTTGTTTGTTTGTTTTTTGGTGTTGTTTTTTGTTTTGTTTTTTTCCCTACCTGCAGTCAAGGAGACACTTGAAGACTAGTATTTTTTATTAGATATTTTCTTTATTTATATTTCAAATGTGATCCTCTTTCCTGGTTTCCCCTCCAAAAACCCCCTATCCCCTCCACCCTCCCCCTGCTCACCAACCTACCCACTACCGTGTCCTAGCCCTGGTATTCCCCTATACTGGGGGATAGAACTTTCACAGGACCAAGGGCCTCTCCTCCCATTGATGACTGACTAGGCCATCCTCTGCTACATATGCAGCTAGAGCCATGAGTCCCACCATGCGTTTTCTTTGGTTGGTGGTTTAGTCCCAGGGAGCTCTGGGTGTACTGGTTAGTTCATATTGTTGTTCCTCCTATGGGGCTGCAAACCGTTTCATCTCCTTGGGTCCTTTCTTTAGCTCCTCCACTGGGAGACCCTATGCTTAGTCCAATGGTTGAGAGAGCATCCACTTCTGTATTTGTCAGGCATTGGTAGAGCCTCTCAGGAAACAGTCACATCAGGCTCCTGTCAGCAAGTTCTAGTTGGCATCCACAATAGAGTCTGGGTTTGGTGGTTGTTTATGGGATGGATCATTACATAAACAGCATAAACAGGTGGGGCTGTTTCTGGATGGTCATTCCTTCAAGCTCTGTTCCACACTTTATCTCTGTAGCTTCTTCCATGGATATTTTGTTCCTCCTTCTAAAAAGGATTGAAGTATCCACACTTTAGTCTTCCTCCTTCTTGAGTTTCATGTGTTTTGAGAATTGTATCTTGAGTATTCTGAGCTTCTGGGCTAATATCCACTTATCAGTGAGTACATATGCTCTCTGTTCTTTTGTGATTGGGTTACCTCACTCAGGATGATATCCTCCAGATCCATCAATTTGTCTAAGAATTTCATAAATTCATTTTTTTAATAGCAGAATAGTACTCCATTGTGTAAATATACCACATTTTCTGTATCCATTCCTCTGTTGAGGGACATCTGGGTTCTTTCCAGCTTCTGGCTATTATAAATAAGGCTGCTATGAACATAGTTGGAGCATCTTCTGGGTATATGCCCAGGAGTGGAGGACCTGAGTTCTATTCTGAGCAACCACATGATGGCTCACAACCATCTGAAATAGGACTCAATGCCTCTTCTGGTGTGTCAGCTCATATTCAAAAAAATTAAAAATGAAGAGTGAGAAAAAAGCACTAAGACAGGTGATGCTTTATTAAAAAAAAACACAAAAAAACAAAAAAACACGACAATACCAAAGCGCAGCCTGTACTCAATGCTCTGCCAAGATAGAAATCACCATTTGAATAATACAAACGCTACTCCACCATACACAAAATGATTATGCTTTAATAGAGACACTTTTTGTGCTCTTTCCTTAAGTTTGAAATATTCCACTAATACTAAGGAAAAAGTTCTTTCAGCAATTGAATTCTAAATTGGTTGTTTGTTTGTTTTTTAAACCTTTGTCCTCAGATTTACAGACAAAAATAAATTCAATAATATAAAATAAATTCAAAACAAAATCTGGAAACTCAATTGCTCACAACCTTTCCATTACTATTATACACCTGCTGCTCTCACTCTCCAGGGCAAAAACAACTCTCCCATGTGGTAACATTTCTAGGAAGGAAGTCCTGCTTGTTTCTGAAGCTCACCCCCCCACACACACACTTTTTTCAGATTCATTGGATATCACAAAGTCAAATCTCAAGTATATGTGTAATTCTTCTTTTTTTCATCAAAATTAATAAAAATGTTGAAATATTATCTTTAGAAATACAGGTGCAGGATAGGTGCCTCAAAAAAAAAAAGATAAAACATTTAATCACAATATCAGGGACACTGTATCAGAGGACTGAGATTTCAGGACCATCCTGGGCTACAGAGTGGAAAAAGAAAATAAAACAATCAATTGAAAAAAAATCAAAACCAGAATATGAACAGAGGAGAATCCCAGTTACCACAGCACAAGGTCACGGGACTCTTCTTCCAACAAGACATCAGCCTTGCAGAGGCTCCATCCCATGAGATAGAGCAGTGGTGTTCTTAACCTTCCTAATGCTGTGACCCTTTAATACATTTCCTCATGTTGGTTTTTTGCTACGGTTATGAATCCTAATGTAAACATCTGATATGCAGGATATCTAATATGCACCTCCTGTGAAAAAGTTGTTCAACTCTGAAACAGGTTGTAACCCTCAGGTTAAGAACACTGGCACCACATATTAACTCTTAACACTAGGAGTATTGAGCTTTAAAAAGACAGTGCCTCTGTAACTGACTATGGCTGCTGAACTCTGGTCATTAAGAAAGATAGGCGTTTTAGCTGAGGATGATTTAAAATAGAGCAAATGCATACTGTTGTACTTGCTATACATAGCACTACCTTTCTGTTGTTATCATAAAACCCTGCTAGGACCAAGGCACCTTATAGAAGAAGGAGTTTATTTGGGGTTCTTTTAGTGTTGTGGTTCCATAGAGGCCATAGTGCTAGGGACAGTACAGCAAAGGGTGGTAGGCACCAGAAATGCTGGAGGTTTTCTAATCTCAAAGCCTATCCCCAGCTACTTCTCCCTCCAGTACGTCTAATTCTCTGCAAACAATACCACCAACTGGGGAATAAGTGTTCAAAGGGGGGACAGTTCTTACTCAGCCCAGCAGGTAGAGCTTCCTACACTGGCTAGTATTTGGGTATCTCAAAAACCCCTCCAAATAACAACTTTGATGTATTTCCTTAACTCAAATTTTTAATATATTTAGTGTATAGTCAATAATGATCAATCTTGTGATTTAGATGTAAGATGCCCCTGCCAAATGTGGGATTTGGGAACATTGGGTACTACTGTTCCATGAAGTAATATACCCTTTGTAGCTGTTGCTTAGCTTAGATAATTGGGTTACTAGGGATGGGTGTTGGAAGTGCTTTCCACTTCTGGGGCAGGCCCTGACTCTCTGTATTCTGTTTATCACAATGTAAGCAGCTGCTTTACAGACCCCGCCGCCACTGCCGTAAGCTGTCCCCAAGATTATTCATCTGTAGCCATCTTGAACTGTATTCCCTGAACTGAAAGCCAAGATAAAGCTCTCTTCCTTAAAGTTACTTCTATAAAGTACTTGATCACAGAGATGCAAATGAAACAATATAGTTACTAATACCAACTCTGTCGGGCTGTAATGCTAACCATGATGTTATTGAAACTGCCTGGAGATTTTTAATTACACTATATTAATTATGCATAAAAATTATTTCATCATTGCACTTTCATGCATGTATGCAATGGATATTGTTCATATTTGCCACAAATAATGCTTTCTTGTTCTTCGTCTATGCTTGTTGATCCAGTTCCCCCGACAAGTCCCATTTCTCCTTTCGTGTCTTTCCTTTTGGTGACCCAGGGAGTTAACTTACTCTTTTAGAGGGAAAAAAGGCAGTTGTAGCTTGTTATTAGGGTTCAGGACTTCCCTAGGCCTCACAGGCACAGCCTTTTAACCAGGTTTCCATACAAGGCATGAAGAACCTCCTGTAGAACAAACCTCAAATTCAACCAGAAATAACTGGTTTTCCCATAGAGCCATGCCACTCCTCCAACAATTGGCATATCTTGCTTGGACAGGTTAGTCTGGCAATACACAGAGCCCACAACTTGACTGTTGATTGACTCCTTCCACCAGCAGTCTGCATAGAACCTCCCTACCTGTTTTTTTTTTTTTTTTTAATGTACCATGCTTGAATCTCTTTCACTGAGATACAAATAGTCTACATCTGATTTTTGCCTAGACATTACACCACTGTAAAGTTCTTGAGTCTTTCTGGGTAATTCTAATGTATAAATAGACATTAGGACTGTTTATAGGAGAGGGTCTTTGCTGAAAACCTCCAAGTGTCACATATAAAGATTCTATACCAGCTGTTATTTTTAGGTATAAAAAGGGAGGTGAAGTGTAGGCTTCTGCAGTATTTCTTTTTCCACTTACAGAATTTCTCTCTGTGTGTCAAGCTGTCTGTCTCAAAGGCTAGCATATTGTGAAAATATACAAAATTCAGTGAGTCTTCTGTTCATTCTCTCCACTTTATCTCAATAACTAGATTCAAATGTCTTTGGATTGGAGCAATATCAATTGTGGGGCATAATGTATATGGAAGAACATCAAGAGTGTTTTCGAGCTAGCAAGCAGCTGAATCAACTAGCATCCTTGGATGTCAGGTATTGCCTGCAATCTACGCAGGTGCAGAGGCAAAGTTCTGCAGAAATATCTAATGAAGGCAGGATCCGTTCGAATTTTGTTTTCAGGAAACAGGGAAGCACCTGCTGTTTGTTTGTCCCTCTCCAAATGCAGGTGTTTTGAATCTAAATATAAGTAGGCTGACATTTCTTCCAAACAAGCTATGCTTTGCAGCTTTGAGTCTTAGAGAACTCAACACATTTACAAGTCAAGATCTAGTCTAGGTTATGAATCAAATTTGACTCTTGTGGTCTTTCCTGAGTCATCATACCTTTTCCAGAACTCTCTACAGTTAGAGTTACACACTGAGAGGCCCATGGAGATTGGCTTCTTGCACTCAGACACATGTCTGCAAACATCTTGGCTTAAGTATTTGTGTGGGCACGGTTTCAATTCCTTTGGGCATAGACTAAGAATTATGACTGTTGACTCATACAAGAGCATGCAGCTTTGTAAGAAGCTATCTCAGGGCCTCCTTTTGCATCCCCTCCAGCAATGAGTGTTTCTGCTGCTCCACGTTCTCATTAACATTTGTCATGGTCTCTGTTCTGAATCTTTCCTACTCTGACAGGAGTTAGTGCCATCTCACTTTGGTTTCAATTTGCATTTCCTTAATACCATACCCTCTTTATCATATTTTCATATGCTTATTTACCAAATGTATATCTTTTAAGCTGAGCACGGCACTTGCTGATTTTTTAAAGGTTATTTGTTTTCTTCTAGAATTTACAATCTTAATTTATCTATTCTTTGAGAATTTCATCTATGAATACAATGTACTTGCTCATGTCTACTCATCTTATCCCCCACCTTCTCTAAGATCCCCTATGTCTGCCTCCCAACTCTAAATATTCATCTTTGTAATTTTTTTATAACCTACTGAGTTCCGTTGGTACTATCCATATGAATATGGGTATAGGGTCATCCATTGGAGGTTGGCCAACCTCCTAAAGACTGTAGCCCTGAAGGAAACCATTTCATCTTATCCAGCAGCCATCAACAGGCAACAGCTTTCAGCTATGGGTGGGGCCTTGTGAACTTCTCCATCAGTGCCATAACATTGATTGGCTTGACCTCAGGAGGGTCTTTACAACCACAGCTGCTGTGACCTCATGAGTACAATGGTCCTCTCTCATCCAAAAGACACTATTTCACAGCAGTCTTCCCAGACTTCTGCTTCCTGCTGTAATCTTACTGTCCCCTTCTTCCAAAATGTTCTCTGTCACTTGGAGGAAGAGTAGGTCTGGTTTGTAGCAGTTTCCTCTGAGACCTAAACATTCCATTCACCCTGGGGAAGCTACTTAAGACAAAAGATAAACAATTCAAAATAGCTTCAGGAAGTCCCTGAAACTGACCAGATTCACTAGGTCCCTCCCTCCCAGAATAATCAATAAAAAGGTCTAGAGTCACTCTCAGACAAACGTAGCTGCAATGAACACTCTCAATCCAGACCAGCTGCCTGAAGGAGCACAAGCTAGCCAAGCTCCCTGGAAGATGTTCAGCGCAACTTAATCACTGGGAAAGGACATTCTCCAACCTGTTGAGCTCTCTGCAGGTTTTGCATCCTTTTCCAGGTTTCCAGTTTCTGTGAGCTGTCACATGTGCTGGGTGGGCTTTGGTGATGCATGTCTTTGAGTCATTTCTGATCTTGTACATAACCCCAATGAAACTCACTGCTTCACCAAGTTGGACTTCGGTGGTATTCATACTTCTGTCTTTTGTAGGCTCCCTATCTGGGGTTAGTAGACATGTATGTTGTATCTCCCCATGTAAAATCTTGTCCCAACAACATGCTGTAGATATCAAGTTTCTTACAGAGTATCCCATAGTCACTTATTTTCTGCGCTTTGACCAGTTGCAAGTCTATCTTAATTGTCATGCACTACAGTAAGAAGCTTGTCCGATGAGGGATGAGAGAACCCTACTAATCTATGGGTTTGAAAATAAGTTTTTAGAAATCAGTTTGATGCTTTCTCTACTTGGCAAAATAATAGTAGTGGGTAGCATATGATTCCCAAGCTGCTGTTTCTTGGTTAGTGTGAGTTCCCTCCTGTACAGGCAGCCTTAAATCCACCAGAAAGCATTTATTACCTCTATAATGTAAATCCCTCTATCGGACCATTCAGCTTATGTTGCCAAGCCAGTTGTTACTTTGCAGTTCACAGGGTTCATAGCTCAGTAGGACTGTTGGTAAAAATTCCCCCAACAGCTTGTCCAGCAACTCCTCGTGCTACAAAAGCTAGCCATCAGGATGGAAGCTTCCAGATTAGTACCAGCTTGATTTAGCCATGCACTGTGAGCCAAGTCCATGGTGTCTTTAGAAGTTAACAACAAGATTTTAAGAGTGCATAGCTCATTTGAAAATAGGCCTTATGTTTTTTTGTGTGCGAGTAAACAAGAAACAAGACAACAACATAATAATAAATGCAGAACATCAACCTAGAAGAAAACATGAATCCTCAAAAATCCTGAAATGCCTTAACTCTACATCTTTGGATGGAAGAAAATCAACCTGTGCTTTTTAAAAAATAATAGGAAAAGCAACATGACACACACACACACACACACACACACACTCTCTCTGCCTTAGTGTGCAGGAAGCCCTGCTTTCCTCACTCCAAAGTATAAGAAACAACTGGCACATATCTGTTGATAGAGGATGTCAGAGGAATATAAATTGGTAATTACCCTAGGTCTTTAGTTCTGACACTATGATAAAGAACAATTTTGAGGAGTATTTCAAGCAGGACTCAGTTTTCACAGCTTCTTTTCTACCCCTTGCTCCCATGGTGGACTTTTATTCATTTGTTTATTTATTTATGTTGTACGTCAGATTCACCACAGTTTGTATCTATAGTGCTATAATCCATGCCCACTGCTGGCCAACCTCCATGGAGCAGTGCTTCTCCAATCCTTGTGTCTCAATGAGATGCTGCTGTCATAAATTCCTGACTCTGGGTCTGGCCATGGCTGAGCCAATCTGAGCTCTTCCCTGGGATTTTCCAAAATTCAACTCAGAACTTTTTGCAAACCACCACTGCCAGTTTCATAGACTATTGTATAACCTCTGTTGGACCTCACTCCCTTCCACCTTCTTCTCCCATTTCTAATAGACTTCGCAGTCAGGGCAGCCTTTTCTCCAAATGTAATCAGATATCAATTCTTCTAGTTCCTCTCTTTTCAGTCTGGGTGAAATTTAGATTTTGTACCCATCCTTCTTGTGCACTTTATGCCTAGTTACGCTCCTGCTACCATTGTGATTTGGCTTTTTTTTTAAGTTGGACTCTCTTTTTTCCAATAGTTTACTCCTTTTTACATCCCAATCACAGCCTCTCCTGCATCCTCTCCTCCCAGTCCCACCCTTACAAATCCCTCCCACCACTGCCCTCTCCCCTTCTCTGAGGATAGCACTAGGCACATCCTCTCCCACTGAGGCCCAACCAGGCAGTCCAGGTAGGGGGAAGGAGATCCAAGGGCAGAGAACCTCTGCTCCACTTCTTAGGTGACCCACATGAAGACCAAGCTGCACATTTGCTACGAATGTATAGGGAGTCTGGGTCCAGCTCCTGGATCCTCCCTGATTGGTAGACCAGGCTCCGGTGAGCTCCCATGTGCCCAGGTTAGTTGACTCTATGGGTCTTCTTATGGTGTCCTTGACCCCTTTGGCTTGTTTACTTCTATCCCCGACTCTTACCTAAGAATCCCAGAGCTCTTCCTGATGTTTGGCTATGGGCTTCTACATCTGACTCCATCCACTTCTAGATGAAGCTTTCCAAGAGACGGTTATGCTAGGTTCCTGTCTACAAGCATAGCAGAGTATGATTAATAGTGTCAGGGGTTGACTCTCTCACATGGGATGGGTCTCAAGTTGTGGCAGTCATTGGTTCGTTGTCCATTCCCTCTCTGCACCATCTTTAGCCAAGACAAACTTTGGGTTAAAGGTTTTATGGGTGAATTGATGCCCCTCTCCCTCCTCTGGAAGTCCTGCCTGGCTATAGGAGGTAGCCACTCCAGTCCCTATATCCCCTTATGATGTTCTTTGTAAAGCCAGGTATAGTTCTGGTTTAGGGCTGCTGTATACACATTTACCTAAAGTGCTTTTCCTCCAAAAATGTTTCTTCCTCCCCCTAAGTGTCCACCTAAATTTAATCTTAACAAATTTCCTGAACAGTATTCTTTGCTAATATTCTTTCTCTATGTGAACTGATTTTAAACTTTCCTCAGTATTTATTATCTGATATGTAAATAGGTTTGTTTATTGACCATCTCCTCCCACTAGAATCTAATCTTTAGCCAAGAAAGGGCTTTGGGTCTACACTGCTATTTGTAAGCACTGATTGCAGACTAGGCCCTTGATGGCTGCCAGAGTTCATGAATGCCTCCCCAAGCCATTATGCTTTCAGAATCCTTCATCTCTGTTTTGGTTGAGTGAGTCCCTCCAAGTTCTGAAATGCCAGTTATAAGTTTCTAAGGAAATGGATGACCAGAAGAAGCTCCAGAAGTACTCTTCTATGATTTCCTTCTTTTCAAAGCTGAGAATCTGAAACCCAGGCTGGGCTGAGTGAAGCACCCATAGTTATTTCTTGCACAGCTGCTTGGGATAGAAAATAAAGGATCCAGCTGAAGCTGCTACCCGGGCTCACAAAGGGAAGTACCCAGGCTGAGTGTGGGCTTCTGCTGATCTCAAAAGCATCAGGAAGGCAAGGCGTGAAGCAGGTGCAAGCGGCTGCCTCTGCTCTCCTACTAACCTAAAGCAATAGATGGCCTTGACCTAAACATGCTCCCGAGGAAGAAACAGCGAAGCAGAGGACCGGAGGGCTCCTGCCCCTTTCCTTGCTTTCATTATCTTTGACTGTACAAAGGAATCAAATAAGCGTCTGTCCAATAAATGACTCTCATGGTACTGCAACTGGAAGTGGCCCAACAGAAAGAAAGGAACATGTCTAGGATTCTCAAATGCTTGGACTTTGTTCTCTCCCTCATGAACAAGCGCTTCTGTCCCTTCCCAACTCTGCGCTCCATATCAGTGCTCCTAGAAGGAGAGTGCATTAAAAAAGATAAGTAACTGCCAACTCGCTTGACAACAGAGTTTCTATCTCAAAGAATACTGATTAGCATCTCACTTTCCAACACTCTGTCAGAAATGCTGCCTGAATGTGGGATCAGAAAGCAAGAGGCAGTTCTGAAGAGTCTATTGCATATCTTCATCCACTGAGGAGATTGAGAGAGGGTAAATGACAGGCCTGAGAGTGCTCATTCAATCATGTCACAGTGTGCTTTGAGTCCTACAGGTCCTGTTAACCCAGGCTGTCCATCGAATTATGTCAGTTTCTAGAAAAGAATCAAATACAATGTTATTGTTCCCATACAGTGGAAATCCTGAGGTACTCATGCTAAATGAGTAAGCTCTGCAAGGAGCTTTGTGTTAATTTATTTAAGGAAATCCAATGTAGCCGGGCGGTGGTGGCACACGCCTTTAATCCCAGCACTCGGGAGGCAGAGGCAGGCGGATTTCTGAGTTCGAGGCCAGTCTGGTCTACAGAGTGAGTTCCAGAACAGCCAGGGCTATACAGAGAAACCCTGTCTCAAAACAAAACAACAACAACAAAACAAAAAAAAACAAAAACAAAAAAAAAGGAAATCCAATGTATACAAAATGTACATTTACATAGATGAATGTTTTATATAGACTTATGTATATGTGTATATAAAGCTTTAAACAAAGTATACAGTAGTAGAGGGAGCACCATGCACCAACCAGCCAGTTTAAGACACAAACTGCACAGTGAGTTCTCCCATGTAATTTCCTTGATGTTAAGGTTTGGATTAGAGTTTCCTGATTTCCTGTAAGCTGGGGTGCAATATCATGTATTCATCAGCCATTCCTGATTCCTGCTCTAGTACTGATTGTGCATGTCCCCAGCTGTTTTCTCACTGTTTCTCTTGTACTGTTTCTGCTTCGTGTGACCCAGAATTGTGTCCTGATCACATGTGTGCATGGGTCACAAACAGTCTTGCACTTTTACTTAGTCTGTGCTTTACAGGGAAAGAAATGGGCTTTTGTCCTGGTAAGAGTATATTTACTGCTTTTTCTTTAATGATTCTGATTTTTGGGGGGAGGGGGAGTAGGGGTGTTCCAAGACAGGATTTCTCTGTGTAGCCCTGGCTGTCCTAGAACTCACTCTGTAGACCAGGCTGGCCTCAAACTCAGAAATCCGACTGCCTCTGCCTCACAAGTGCTGGGATTAAAGGCACACCACCACTGCCTGGCCAGGATTCTGATTTTTAACCCTAAATCCATCCCTGCCATCTATATCTATGTCCATTTTTTCAGTTTTTACAGAAAGATTTAACGGCTTGCTTTTTTTTACCTTCAGGTCTTTAATGTAACCTGGAACTTACAATCAGAGTTTAGAAGAAGTCTACATGTTCGTCTCTCTGTGTAGTAACTATTATTATAACTGTCCTGTCCTTTGTACCCAGACCTGCAATGCTAAATCTGTCTTCCTCTAAATGGTTTCTTAAAGTCACAAAGCTGACAGCAGAAGTGAATTTTATTTTTCTTGAATAAAACAATACAGATACATTTGGTTGAAGATAGGCCTGAATGATCACATTATATCTCTGTGTTCACTGCTTTCTATAATGAAGAGTTAATTGCCCCGTGGCGGATAGCCAAATGTAGTCCAGTGTCTCGTTTGCATTTAGGCCTCCCTGTTTGTAGCTGCAGCTAGGGCGTTACTATTCTGTCCTCCCTTTGAAACCTCCCACTTTCCATCTACCATCCATTAGCTGAGATCACTCATCTCTCATAACTTTTCCTACAGTAAATATTGACAGACCGTTATCATGTGGATATTTGCTTCTTTGAGCTCCCTATAAGTAAGGGCATATTCCTGTTTATTCCTGACTTCTGTATTCCAACAAAAATTCAGGTAGGTGATATCTCATCATTACTGGTGAAAAATGAATCAAATATTTTTTTAGGACCAATGTCAAGCAACAGGAGGAGGCAAGTAGCATGTTGAATCACGAGTGTGATCTTTGGAGACTAATCAATACTAGGCTGATCTCATACCCTAAGACCTTGCAACCATCGAAAGAAGGACTGGAAAAGGCTCTTCCTAAGGCTGGAGAGGTGGCTTAGCAGTTAAGTGTTCGCTGAGAAAACATGAAGAACAAAGCTCAGATCCTCAGCACCCAAGTACGTACAAGATGGGGGTAGTGACTGTGATCCCAGCACTCTGGAAGTGTGGCGTGTGTCCCTGGAGCAAGGTGGCTGCCTAGATGAGCCAAATCTGGGAAATCATGGTTCAAATGAGAAAGGAGAGCCATTGAAGATATCCAGTGTCAAAATCTGGCCTCCACATACATAAAGGCACACACATGCTGTTGAACACCTACACATACATACACACACACACACACATTTAACCAAACATACACAGCACACCTGTACACACATGCACATGTGCGCATGTGCATACACACATACACACACACACACACACACACACACACACACAATTTTAACTGGCAGAGTCTATTTGAGGGTGGGGAGTGTTGTATAGCTACTTGTGGTGGTTTTAATAGGTATGTCTCCCACAGACTCATGTGTTTGGATTCCTGGCTCCACTATTAGGAGGTGTGGCCTTGTTGGAGTAGTTGTATTCTTGTTGGAGGAAGTATGTCACTATGTAGGCAGGCTTTAAGGTCTCATATATATGTTCAAGTCTGTTCAGTGTGATCCAGTCTCCTTCTGGATGCCTACAAAATACATTTCCCTCCTGGATGCCTGAGAAATCCAGCCTCCTCCTGGATGCCTGTGGAAGACAGTCTCTTGGCTGCCTTCAGATCAAGATGTAGAGCTCTTGGCTTCTCCAGCACCAAATCTGCCTGCGTGTTGCCATGTTACCAGCCATGATGATAATGGACTGAATGTCTAAAACTGTAAGCCATTCATAATTAAAATTTTTCCTTTATGGGAGTTGCCATGGTCATGGTGTCTCCTCACAAGAATAAAACCCTAACTAAGACACTATTTCTTCCAAACTTCAATATTTTCTCCTAGAGGGAGAAGCAAGATAAAACCCCAGGAAACTAACAAAACTTAGAAGAAAGAAATTACAAGATTTATAAGGCTTTCCCCAAGGATATATAAGTAGTTATCCATTGCTAACAGAAAGGAGACTCCATGGTGGAGTTAACTGGAAGCTGGGCAGGGAGCTTCAGGAAGGCAGCTTCTGTGAGCCCCACCCATGCTCTCCTAAGTGACCCCTTAGCTATATTCCAATAAGCAACTCCAGTAAACTCATTGGTTCGGCGAACTAGACTTGAACAGACTTTCCTTTTCTCTTCTTCTTTTTCATATCTTTATAATGAGCTCTATCAAAGGTTAATGGACATTTGTTCAAGTTTCCCTAGGGAAAGTCATACAACCAAGAACAACAGTAAAGTGTGTGTCCTGACATACGTGCAAACAGTTTTGAAAACATCAACACTCTACAACTCTTTCCTAAATGAGATAAGTAATTATCCTTAGAGTTTCTGATTGTCCTTTTGCATTTCAGCAACATTGGATTTTTTTTTTTTTTAGAAATTCACTCTGCATAGTAATAAAGATTTATTTTTCTAAAACAGCAACAAAAAAGAGCAGAGCAGGGCCTGTCAACAGAGACAACTCAGTTCAACAAAGAGCCCAGAGACAATGTGTGGGGCCAGAGTGCTGTGGGACAGGGAGAGCTGGCTGGAGGGAGAGATGTCAAGGAGTATCCAAACCCCAGCACTCTCATCCTGAGATTACTGCCCCCAATCTCCCCACACCAGGCCTGCGTGCACTTCCTCTCTTCAGCTCCACTCCCGCCTTTCCCACCTCGATTCCCTTCTCAGGATCCCATGTCAAGATTACAGCTGGTGGGCAGAGAAGCAGAGCCTGAATGACACTAATGATCTGCCCCACCTGGGTGGCAGCTTGACGTTCACCTGAGAAATCTGAGAATATACAACCTTTTCTCTGCAGAACCAATTATTATTCAAAGCATATATTTCGTGCCTGTCTTGTACAATGCAACCTTTTTTTCTTTTGCTTCCCAGGTTAAGCACGGGATCCATTGTGATACTGCTCTGAGTTACCATCAGCAGAAGTAAATTTTCTACCACACAGAAAAACAAGGGTTCGCTTTCCTACTCTCCTACGTAACATTACATAGCATCTTCTCCGGTCTAGTTTTGTCTATAGTTCTCTGAAAGGATAGCAAGACACTAATTCTAACAAAGTGAGAGAACAAACCATATCTTAACAAGTAAGTTCCAACAAGTAATGGTGATTTAAGACTCTGACACAGGCATGTGAGATTAGGCTCATGGTTTTATGGCCTGTTGTAAGATTCCTTGACTTTAAAAGCATCCTTTGTGCATTAAAAAAAAATACTTTGCCAGGCGTGGTGGCACATGCCTTTAATCCCAGCACTCAGGAGGCAGAGGCAGGCGGATTTCTGAGTTCGAGGCCAGCCTGGTCTACAAAGTGAGTTCCAGGACAGCCAGGGTCTCGAAAAAACGAAAAGAAAAAAAAAAAAAAAACAACAACAACTCTGAATTACAAGCTAATCAGAATGAATCAAGGTGATATTTCATGTCTACTTGGAAACAGATGCAAAGCTTAGCAATCTGACAGTTGGAACATAGATAAAATCGATAAGGGATGAGAGACAGATTCCAGGCATTCTTGCCACAGACTGTCTCTGCATCAGGTGGGTACCCCAGAAGTTTATGACTAAATTGTCCACTGAAATCTGAAAAATGGTTTTTTGTTTTGTTTTGTTTTGTTTTAGCATAGAATGAGAGTATGGAAGGCAATGAGGTAGGGCATGTGGTTTTATAAAAATTAGTCAAATTGGTGCCAGAGGAGAGAGTAGAAACAAAAACAGATGTGTAAGCACTCATAATCAGGAAGGTTTTATGTACATAATCCTGGTGGCATTATTCAGTGGCTTATTCCATTTCAGTAATCATGTTGGTAGATGAGCTAATTGCAAATTTGTTAAATATTCATAACCAGCAATCTCTGCTAAATGACAATGAACCGTCACAGTCAAATAGATTGGACCTTCATATGACATGATTTCATAGGCTGCTTTCTGTTGTTGCGACCTAATCATATCCACCCACTTCCTTTAACATAGGCATTGAGGAGAAGGCTATGAACTCAGATATGATGCAAAGTAAACAAAGTCTAGTCTGTATGTTGGATACCGAGTAGAAAACTGGGGCAGATGCCTGGTATTTTAAGCTCAGAGTTGTTCAATGCCTTAGTATTATGATTTGTGGACTAGTAGCATCCAAATTACCTCTGTGTATACGAGGTTGTAGAAACCTTCAAAGTTGGGGCCTGGCTAGGGTAAGTGGGTTGCTAGCTTATGCATCATTGGCTTAGAACCCCCATCTTTGCACTTCTTGGTACACTGAGGGGATAGCAAAGATATACCAAAAGCTCCCACCATTTGAACCAAACTGGTCGCAGCTTCGATACTTCCCCACCAGGATGAACTTAGCCCTCTCAAACCCTGTGCCAAAATAAATCCTTTCTCCCCTAAGGTGCCTCTATCAGATATTTAGCCACAACAATTAACTAATACACCAGCTGAGCCACAATCTGCATACAAATAGGATTTGCATCCCCAGGTGACTGTAAGCTACTTTGAAGTTCCTAGAAAAGCATTTAAACATTTTTCAAAGGAAAGAATGACATCTGTGATCCAGGAACACATGGGTATAAAAGGCATGAGATTTGCATGTTCAGGAGTTCTGACACCAGTATACATTGGGAGTTATCTTAGTCAGGGTTTCGATTCCTGCACAAACATCATGACTGTCTTAGTCAGGGTTTCTATTCCTGCACAAACATCATGACCAAGAAGCAAGTTGGGGAGGAAAGGGTTTATTTGGCTTACACTTACATACTGCTGTTCACCACCAAAGGAAGTCAGGACTGGAACTCAAGCAGATCAGAAAGCAGGAGCTGATGCAGAAGCCATGGAGGGATGTTCTTTACTGGCTTGCTTCCCCTGGCTTGCTCAACCTGCTCTCTTATAGGACCCAAGACTGCCAGCCCAGACATGATCCCACCCACAAGGGGCCTTTCCCCCTTGATTAATTGAAAAAATACCCTACAGCTGGATCTCATGGAGGCACTTCCCCAACTGAAACTCCTTTCTCTGTGATAACTCCACCTGTGTCAAGTTGACAAAAAACTAGCCAGTACAGGAGTTTAACACATTTCGTTACACCTCTCCACCAGATTGACTATAGTTACTATAAAAAAACAAATTTGATCTTCCCCGTATCCAGTGTGTAGAATTTTGTCTTTCATGGCTTCGGCTTTGTCCGCTGGCATGATGTGTTACACTATTGAAGTTATTCACAGGTTTCCCACATAACATAAAGTACATCTTATAGGTTCTTGGTTTTTTTGTTTGTTTGTTTGTTTGTTTGTTTGTTTGTTTTATCTCTTGCTCTCTGTTAACAGATTCCTCTTCCAATCCTAAATTGCCTAACTCCGATACCTAGCATCCCTTACATACCTGTCTGGACATGCTACATTTCTCAATTTCGGATTAGTCTATTCACATGCACATCTTTCTTCCTTCACCCAGATGGTCACAATTGGTCCACTAATTTCCTCCCTCTGCACATATGCTCCCATTGAACACTGGTCTCTCTCCCTGGCGTTTTCTAAGCGCTCATCTCATTATTCAATACTGCACATGAATTATCTCTAATTTTCTCAGCAAATCAGCACAATAGGTATTTACTCCATATTCAGATGGTAAAAAACAGTCTCCAAAGATTATTTATTCAAACTCCATGTTAAAACACAGGTGAGCCTGAGTCTAAACTGGCTTCTTTTCATGGTCTCACACCCTCCCTATTAGTACTTGGCAATTTATATCATTAAAGTCACAAGTTTCCTTAACCATGGTAGTCGCTACACCTATATATTACAAATATTCATTTCGGATTGTGTGGCATATGTCCTTGTCATTTGAAAAAGGAATATTGATAATCAAACTTGGGCTCTGACAAAGTCTCTTTGGGTTGCAAGGAAGAAGCTCACTCGATATAACTCAAATAAAAGATAATTGAAAATATCCAAAGATAAGCACTCTTCATCCCTGGCTACCACATTGAAGGCAAAGAATATGAAAGTCACAGGTATCACTGGGGAGTATGGAATCTGCCTATGCAATATATTTTCTCTCTATCATAGCCTTTCCTCACCCCAGATTCCTGATTAAGAGACCAACCTCAGCCACACAAAGTAGCTGATCAGAGTCCAAGTGGAGACAGCTCTCCAGTGCAATCTCTTTTCAGCCACCCATCCCAGCTTACAGGATCGACCATAGATCATAGTGAGACTATGAAGAGAACCACAGACATGGTTTAACTTTTAACAAATCCAGTTTCAGACTCATAATGATATTTTTCAAAAACCAAGCCCCCTTATACAGGAAATTCTAGACCAAGTTTCGAAGTACTGTTACAAAATCAAACTGTTTTGACTTCTCTTCCAATACTGGGCAAACCCCAGGGTTTATTGGCGTTATCTCAGGATGACGATCAGAAGTCTATGGGGAAGAGACACTTAGGCAGGTAGGATCCCCGTATAACTGCTTACAACACTTTGCAAACTTCAGACTTTAACTACATATCTCTAAAAGTATTATCAGCCAAGACTACTGTGACCATTCTCCAACACTTCTCAACTACCATGGGCATGACCCAACTTTACTCTCGGTGTAAACAAAATGGAACCGATTCAGCTTTCCGTAGGATCTTCTAGCCAGATTATGAAGGTCTAATCTTGGTCTTAGCATGTGTCTGAATCCATCTTGCCAATTACCTGCCTCATGTTGAGTAAAACTGACCAACTGGTACTCATAGAAAACCATGCCAACTCAATATTTAATGCAGTTGACAATCATTCCTTCATTAGTACACAGAGAGCTTAATTAAGGTCAAAGCATTTTAATCTCAAAAATATAATATTATGCAGACCAGGCCATTGCCAAGAAAACTTGTGAACTGTACAAGGTAGAAAGTTCCAAGTGTGGTTGGAGGAAATAGAACAAACTGGTGCTTGATGGTATGATGAGAGTGAACTGGGAACTGAGGGCCTATGTGCACTATTTGTAGCCTTGCTACTGACCTTCTGGGAATTTGGAAACCAGCATCTAAGGGGTACATTGTGGGAATTCCCTTTTCCATTTGTAGCACTTGGCTCTTCTGCAGATGTTACAGAGAGCCAAGGTGTATATTCAATAGCAGGTTGCAGTTTCAGGATGCTTATCAGTGGGTGTGGAAAATAACAACAGCAACAGTTTTAGGGGTGAGATGAAAAAGTTACCTCAAATAGTACATATCTGCAGCCCAGTCTCATTTACAAATATATAAATATATGTGGATGAATATTTTGTTATTTTGCTAAATAAACACAGTGTCAAACCAGTTTCTAAATCCTTATCTTTTTCTTTTTGTCTGCATGAGTATGTGGTGTGTGTACTTGTTTGCACATGTGCAGACACCTTTGCTTGTTTATATACACACCAGTACTTGTGTGTATATAAGCATGTGGGCACCAAAGCTTGATTTCTAGAATCTTCCTCCATCACTCTAGTACTGGGCTCCACTTCTTTATTTTTTTGAAGCAGAGTCCTTCAGCCAGACCATGAAGTTCACTGGCAGGGCTAGTCTCACTATGTAGCTGGTTCCTGGATCCTCAGAGTTTTACCTTCTGAGGCCAGCTGCTGTGTACATCAGGCAGTTATGTGTCTACTGGGCATCCAAACCCCAGTCTTCTTTCTTGGATGGCAAAAGTTTAAAGTGATGAGGCACTTCCTCAGCAAAAATAAATAATAAACAAACAAACAAATAACCATCTGTTTTTAACCTTTGTCAGAGAATCTTCCCTTGTAGCAAATGGCAGTAAGTACAGAGACCCAGAAC
This sequence comes from Mus minutoides, assembly GCA_902729485.2. NCBI lineage: Eukaryota > Metazoa > Chordata > Mammalia > Rodentia > Muridae > Mus > Mus minutoides. The sequence continues at coordinate 98,207 of LR755222.1, forward strand.
TGGTCAAAGCATGGAGAATAAGTAACTGTGGATGTAAATATGACATTGATTACACACACACACACACACACACACACACACACACACACGTGCACACACATGGTATTTGGACTTGATGTGCTCCTTGCACACCTGAACTCCCTGCAACAGTACTGAACCCCACTTCCATGTCATCATGCATGGACCAGGGGTTTATGAGACCCCACTTGTCATTTGGGTTAACAAAAATAGATCAAAGTAAGAGGTGAGTTGTTAGAATAAAGAAGGTTTCAGTGGGAGAGAGTGAGGATGAGAGAGCATAGAGAGGATAAAAGGGCATGAGTGTGTGTGTGTGTGTGTGTGTGTGTGTGTATGTATGTAGTATGTATGTGTGTATGTGTGTAGTATGTATGAGTGTGTGGTGTGTGTGTGTGTGCACGTGTGTGTGGTGTGTGTGGTGTTTGTGAGTACGTGCACACAAGTGCACATGCGTGCATGCACATGTGTGTTCTACTTTCCCCGTATAAGAAATTATGACTTTCTTGTCACTTTCATGGTGTCATCCTGCATTTAATGACATTGTAAACAATATTATATAAATACATTAATTGATCTGACATAATTGTTTTTTTTAAATAGCACTGCTCTTGCAGATGACCTAAATGGGGTTCTCAGTTCCCACTGATACTTACCGCAGCCCTTAGTTCAAGCTTCAGGGGACCAACCCATACTCACATACACACATCCACATAAACATACACACAATTTAAAAGTCACAAAAATAAATCTTTCTGAAAGTCTAATCTACATGAGAAGTTCTTCACCTCAGTCCACAGGGCTAAGGAACAGAAGTTCACAGATGGCCCTTGGCTCTCAGCTTGAATAGTCTACTTCTGTGAGGCAGGCACTCCTCACTACAGGGAGACCACAATATAAAGTAGGGAGCTGATTTCTTCACACACTGAGGAGAATTACACTCCATAATAAATTTCCAAAAGACAGATGTCTGCAGATATGCACATATCATCTCTCTAGATCTTCCTGATTTCCCCACAAGGTATGATTCTTAACACCCCAGAAATAAAAATGTAAACGTTTCTATGTTTTGACATCTTCTAGGACAAAGTTAATAAAGGCTTTGTCTATAAAATGTAATGTGGTCTTCTATTTGTTTTAATTTGAATTCCGATTATGAGTTAGACTTGTTTTCAGCCACCTTTTTATTTTCTCTGAAATGTCTCCTTTCATTTGTTGCTATTTGTCTATTGTGGAGTTTCTATTTTGTCTAATGAACTTGCAGGGATGTTCATAAGTTTTCTGGTCCATTTTGTATGCAGTGCTGCGGATCAAACTCATGCATGCTAAGCAAGCACTCTGCCCCTGAGCTATACCATGAGTCCATGCAATTTTGTTTTTATTTAGCATTTGCTTTTTGACTTTGCTTACTGTGATTTTACCAATCAGGATTTTTGAAACTTTCTGTGATAAAAGGAACACTTGGGGGTTGAGGCAATGGCTCAATTGATAGAGAACTTATTACATAAACATGAGGGCTTAAGTGTGGGTCCTTGGGACTCAAGTAAAAAACAAAACAAACAAACAAAAAAAACAAAACAAAAAAAACGCCAGGCAGTGTAGCAAGTGCTTGTAAGCCAAGCAGTGTGAGGGCAGAGGCAAGTGGATCCCTGGGGCTTGCCGAACAAGCAGTCAGTCTGAATTGGCAAGCTCTAGATTTAGTGAGAGAGCCCCTGACAAAAATAAGGCAGAAGGCCTGCATGGCAGCTCAGCGGTGAACAGCACATTCGTGGAGTCTGACCACTCAAGGCCCATGTGGTTGGGGAAGAGAACTGGCTACTGCAAGTTGTCCTCTGATCTTTTAATGCATACTCCAAATTCAGCCCTGGCTTGCCCACATACATACACCGGTGACTAAATAACTTTTTTTTTAAGGGGAAGAGAAACTTTTAAGAAAAAAAAAAATAAGGTGAAAGTGATAGGAAGACACCAAACAGCAACCTCCACATAAACCACACATGTATGTACATACATGCACACACGTGCACGACACACATACACACATACAAATACACTCACACGTACACACACTGTAGCAGAATTTTTCCCTAATTGATTGATTGGGTAATAAAGATGACAAGAAGCCAATCACTGGGTGAGGAGGAGGCGGCCCTTCTGGGTCCGAAAGAGGGAGAGGGAATGAGGAGAAAGGAATCGGTCCCTTTTGGACGGAGAGGCAGGAGTGAAGCAGACAAAACGTAGGCCAGGGACTGTTAGATCTGGTGGCAGGATCCCAGGATCCACCACTGGAAGATTTCTAGTATAGAATATAGTTAATGGGTTTAGGGCGAGAGGTTCTGCACCCAACGATTGTGTTATCTGTTCATTCTAAACACAGATTGTCTGTGTTTTCCATTTTGTGGGAACTCAACCAAGCTCCGAGGGAAAGGTAACCGCAGTGTGGCTTAGGTTGGCCTAAGAGTGTGTCCCAGCTAGCCGCAGAAATTTGGGGATGCTGGGCAGTCTGGCAGCAGCTAGCTGTGAGGACCGAGAGAGTGATTTTGGAGCTCAGAAGAGGCAGAGCCAGCCAGCGTCGGTGGCAGACCTTGGCAAGGGGAAACATGTGGTCTCGGGCAATGTGCCAGGCTGGTAACACACCGAGACTGCTGGTTGGTGCCAAGCCGGCGATAGAGGGGTTTGTTTTTTATTACATGCAACACACACAACCCTTACATTTTATAGTTATTGACTCTGAGCAATATTTTGAATATTTTCTCCCACATTAACATTACTTTTTTATGCATTTTAAATTATTGTCTCAGTTTTCATATTTAAGCCCATGGTTCATTTAGAATTGATGTTAATATGATACTTAAGAGTGCTGGTTTTCTGTATATCTACCCAGCTGTCTAATAATCAATGTCCCATCTTTTTATCTGTCATATGTCCAAGTTCTATGAGAACTTGGCTGTTTCTGGGATTCTGCTTCTACTGCATACATCTATTTGTCTGCAAAATTTATAAACAAAATAATCTGTAAGTTCTGGTTCTTGAATTCTTTGAGCCCCTTGGTTCAAGGCTGTATGTAACAGATACTATAGGACCCTGAACCACCAACAAGCACTTTATTCTACTGGTCATCATGTAATACTATACAGTATTACAGGTTTCTCACAGAGGGGGGATACAGCCCCTCAGAGTCAGGGAAGATGATCCCCCATTGAAGGGAAAAGGGATAAAATAGGTCAGGACATTTGTGGGGCAATTGGAAAGAAAATGGAAAAAAAACACCATGTGAATTCACAAAAGGGCAAAATTATACTTGGAGCTGGTGACGTGACCAAGTGTAGCTACAGGATGTCTCAGGGACCCTCTAGGCTTCCTGCCACAGGAACCGTGAAATCTCTAAAGCTGTCTGGGAAATGAAAAATAAGCTGGTATCTAAGGGTCATGAGAGCTTAGCATGAAGAAAGGAACCAGGAACTGTTCAAAGCTGCAGCACACTAACTCACAGGCCCTGCTTCCCATAGATCCCAGTGCACAGACCCCTGCTTCCCATAGATCCCAGTGTACACACCCCTGCTTCCCATAGACCCCAGTGCAGGATGTGGGGACATTTCCCACTCTACCCCATTATGTGATGGTTTACAGTTGCTGTTCCTCTTCGGCTGTGCACAGCCTTTTAAAAATTCTCCTTTTGGTTGTTATTCATTTGTTTAAAGTCAGGCATATACAACATAACTTGGTGTGTTGAGGTCGTTTTGTTCTAAAATATGATTAAGTAGAACCACTGGCTGGGAATTCAGGAAGGAGAGGCAGGCTTATTTCTTATGTATCAGAGATAGAACAAGCATCTGTCAGTCAACTCCATTGTAGCATCAGCCTTAAGCCTCCACCCAGAGATTGAAGGCTGCACACAAAGCTACCAATATGTTACAAGACCTGCACAGGCTCAAAGATAAGCCTTCAGAGCATATAAGCGGAGAGGGCGCTCCCTCTTCCAATTATTCTACAGAAGCTGTCAGCACAGTGGGAGCCACCACAGCAAAAGGTTCTATTAAAATTAAAATTAAGTAAGAAAGGGAAAAAGATAAATGTTTCCTCCTTCGTGGTGTTTAAAGTAGAATGGATTAGCCACTGGGCTTCTCACACAATGTCTGGGCAATCATGTTAAAGAAAAGTCTGCCCTAGTTCCTGGGAGAAGAAGACAGTGACTAGAGACTAGTCCCAGACCATAGATATGTTAGGCACACCCACTTAAATCTAAGACCCAATCACCATGAATTCCCACAGCAACATTTCTTTTTATCCCTACAGTTTAAAAAAAGAAGGAAAAAAAAAACCATGGAATGATTAACATTTCCTTAAATAGGAGATATGTGTTTTCACAGAGCTAGGTGAAGTGTGGTCCTAAGAGCTTTGGGTATTTGGATTAAGAGTGTAAGATAAAGAAGGAAATTCTTGGAAAGTACACACTCCTGATGATATATTCCTGCAACACATGTACACTCACAGATAAAATCACAAGCACACACATGCATGAACACACACACATGCATGAACACACACGAATGCAAACACTCTGCATTCTGTGTCTAGAATAATCAGAAACTGATTCAATTTGTAGAATACTTTCCCATTATTGCCAGTTCTTCTTAGGATTGTCATGCCTTTCTATCTCTTATCTGTTGGGACACGATGGGAAACATCCATTTACAGGAAGACAAAAAGATGAGAGATGGGGTTGGGGATTTATCTCAGTGGTAGAGCACTTGCCTAGCAAGCACAAGGCCCTGGGTTCGGTCCTCAGCTCTGGAAAAAAAAAAGACAAAATAAAAAGATGAGAGATGACATTAAAACATAAAATAGACAAAGTGCTGATAGCTTTGCAAAAACAGTTGATCTTTCAAACTTTGATTATTAAGGAAAAGGGATGAAGGACAATATAAAAACAAGAAGGCAAATGGAAAGAACGCAGTATCTGTCAAAAGATTCTAATTTTCTTAAAACTACAAAATGTTTCATATATAAACAGGTTTTCTTCTTCTCTTTGTGTGTTTCTTGGTGCATTGACACACTATGTTCTGCTTTCAAAACCCTTTTGATTTCATATCCCCAGTGTGTGTGTGTGTGTGTGTGTGTGTGTGTGTGTGTGTGTGTGTGTGTGTTTAGCACAGTAGTAAAATATCTCACAAAACCAACTAATGGAGAAAAGATTTAATTTTCAGCCTCCATCTTCCAAAGCAGGAAAGCAGGGTGGAGCATCTCAAATGGTGGGTGGAGCACATGGCAGAGGCTACTCACATCATGGCAGATTTGTTAGCAGAAAGTGTCAGAAGCACAAGGGGATGAATAAGCCCTTCAAAGATTTGTTTCCTAGGCTTACTTAATTCTACCAATTGGGCTCCCACTAAAGATTCCACAGGCCCCCCAAATAGCTCCAGTTTGTGGGGAACATGTATTTAAAACACAATCCTGTTGAGGACATTTCAGATTCAGTCCCAGTAGTCTCTTGAGTAGTATACTCCAAGAGGGCACAAGATCAGGGTGGAATAATGGAATTTATTTTACCATGGGACTAATAAAAAGTAAGGTTTATGGAGTAGTTAATTTCAAGGTTCTAGATATAAGTCCATGTAGGGCAATTCTTCCTGGTAAAGAAAAGAAGCCACTCTGTAATTGTCTTGTCTTACTAATTTCAGAGACTGCCAAAATACGGCCCAGTAACAGAGAACCAAGGTGGAGACGAGAGGGTCTCAATTCAAAGGATGGAATCAAGCACCAGGGAGGCCAAGGACACGGGCAAAGTATGAAGGAGGGGAAATGTACATAGAGCCCCCCTCAAATACTGAGAAGAGTACTGAATGGGGGTTGAGGGGAATAGGATAGTATCCATCAGTCTCAAAACTCATCACTCAGAGGAACACAGTCAAATCAAACACATGCAATTGTACTTTTAAAATAGTTTATCACATGAAAATTATACTTTAGTAAAGTAGTTGAAAATTAATATGTGAGTCAAATGTGATGTTATCTGCCAGTTTTAAGACTTGAATAAAGAGCTGTAGAGATGGCTCTACAGTGGTTATGAAAATTTGATTCCTTGCAGAGGACCCACGTTCAATTCCCAGATCCCACGCGTTAGCTTGTTTCAACTTCTGGGTTCCTGAAACTATCTTCTAGCCTCTTCAGACACTAGGCACACGTGTGGTAGACATACATAGATATGCATGCAGGCAAGTATTCATAGACATAAAATAGTAATCGGTAGATTTATTTACTTTATTATAAAAACATGAATTGAAATGAAGACTATCAAGCTGGCAATGTAGTTCAGATGCAGAGAACTTGTGTAGCAGGCACAAGGCCCAGGCATCAATCAAAGCCCTGCAGAGAGTATCAAACTAGGTAACAACCTGCTTCCGAGTATTTTCCAGTTTCCTTTATACTTAACATATTGAATATTCAAAACCTAAAGTTCTATTTAATTAATTTTTTTATCTTTTCTGTACATTTTCTTCCTTTAATATTAAGCTTGTGAAATTGCTTTTTTTTTCCCCGTTATTTCCCAGGTCAGAGGCTCTATATCCATTACAATATATTTCTTGAAATCTTTAGAGATTGTTGTTAGTACAGGAAGCACTTATACTGTGCTTGGAATTTACTTTGGTACAAAGATAAGGCTTTTGCATTCTCTTAAATAAATCAGTAGCTACACTGAGACATTAAGTCGGTGTTTCCTTTACTGCTTATGCAATAAATCAAAGTTGACTTTAAAATAAAAATCCTTGCTTTAAAATTCTATCGTAAGTTTGCTATGTTAAATAACTTACCCCCTGAGCTTGTTTGCTTGTGCTCCCGGTTGAAAGCCCCCCCTCCTTTTTCATTTTTTTAATGTTCTATTTCATAGGTTTATTTCATCGTAACAGAATCATTTCCAGGTCCTCAGCCACAGCCATACGGTCAGTTTGACAGAATCTAGAAGCACCTTAGAGACAAGTCTCTGGGCGCGTCTGTAAGAGACTGATTATCTCGATTAGGTTAATTAACATGAGAGACCCACCCACTTTAGATGGTATCATTCCCGGGGTAGGATCCGGGACTATATAAAAGAGAGTAAGCAGAGCACAGTCATCACTACCTGCTCCTTGGCTGTCAATATGATGTGACAAGCTGTCGATATGATGTGACAAGCTGTCGCAGTACTTCCTGTTGTGACTTCCCAGTTATGATGGCTGTGACCCCAAGCTGTGAGACAAAAATGAAACTTTTCCCCTAAAGTACCCCCCCAGTGGTATTTTATCCCAGCAACAGGAGAGATAATTAATATCGCATCTGACCTCTGACCTTCTGTCTAGTCCCATATCCTCAGTTCTAAGACATACTATTTAACCTACATCTCTAGTTCCCTGACCACACCCATCACGTGCTTTTATTTCACACTCATCCTAGTTCACAGAATGTGCATGTGGCTCTCTGGTTAGGCAGTTGTTTTCAACAAGTTTTCTGAGATACAATTTCTTTCTCTTTTTCTTTTTTTTTTTTAATAAAAAAATTGTATTTACTTAGAAGCATTCAGACTGTCAACAAAGCAGCCACAATTTTTTTTCAATTACAGAATGGGATTCAGTTAACAGAACAATTATCTTCGAATAAGCTTCATCAGAGATAACTGAAGATGAAAAAAAAACCCAAAATAAAACCAAAAGAAAAAAAAACAAAAACAAAAAAACAAACTATGGTCCCCACATATAACTAATTTGTGCTGTGTACCAACAAAAACCTGCTTTAAATTTCCATGCCAATTTACAACCCCCAGACTGTACCAAGCAAGGTTAGTGGCTATTGAAAATACCACCAAGACAGGGCTATCTAAAGACACATTCAGTAGTGTGTTAACTATACAAAAAAAAAGACACTGTGTGGTTTAAAAACAAATCTTACACAACCTTACATTTCATTTTTTTTCTTTAAAAGGAGTGAATTGTGTACAGGGGGGTTAAATGCTTTATAGACAAGGAAAACAAACTGTGCTAGAACCAACATCATCATCTTCATCTTCTTCCTCCTCTTCCCCATCCTCCTCATCATCTTCATCATCCTCATCTTCCTCTTCCTTCTTTTTCTTGCTCTTTTCAGCCTTGACCACCTCCGTTTTCGCTGCAAAGGTTTTCCTTTGGCTCTGTAGGCAGCAATATCCTTCTCGTACTTCTACAGCTTGGCAGCCTTCTTCTCATAGGGCTGCTTGTCATCCGCTGCAGTGTTGGTCCACATCTCTCCTAGTTTCTTTGCAACATCACCAATGGATAAGCCAGGATGCTTGCCTTTGATTTGGGGGTGGTACTCAGAACAAAACAAGAAGAAGGCCGAAGGAGGCCTCTTGGGTGCATTGGGGTCCTTGAACTTCTTTTTGGTCTCCGCTTTGGGGCGGTGTAGGTTTTCATTTCTCTTTCAAAATGAGCCTTGTCAGCCTTTGCAATATCTTCAAATTTCCCCTTTTCTTTAGCAGACATGGTCTTCCACCTCTCTGAGCCCTCCTTGGAGAACTCTGAGAAGTTGACAGAGCATCCGGGTGCTTTTTCTTGTGCTTCTCCCAGCAGGTTTGCACAAAGAATGCATATGAGGACATTTTGCCTCTCGGCTTCTTAGGATCTCCTTTGCCCTTGTTTAGTTGATTTTCCTCCGCGAGGCACAGAGTCGCCCA
>LR755218.1:0-72777 GCA_902729485.2 Mus minutoides
GATGTTTACAATTCTTTCAACTCTTTTGTATGAAAGTATTTATAAGAAATTGTTGAGAGAAAGGAGAAAACCGGGCTGGAGAAATGGCTCAGTGGTTAAGAGCACAGACTGTTCTTCTGAAGGTCCTGAGTTCAAATCCCAGCAACCACATGGTGGCTCACAACCACCCATAATGAGATCTGATGCCCTCTTCTGGGGTATCTAAAGACAGTTACAGTGAGTGTATTACATATAATAAATAAATAAATCTAAAAAAAAAAAGAAAGGAGAAAACCCACATGGCTTACTTTAAACCAATATACAGTTTCCAATTTTCTGAAGTTAAGCTAAGGTCCTCATAGGAGGACAAAATAGTAAACAAAATTATTTTCATTAGAGATGATCAGCTGTGAATTAAATGAAATTCCATGCTGTGACTCGGAAGGACTTTAAAAAATGAGATTCCAGCCGGGCGTGGTGGCGCACGCCTTTAATCCCAGCACTCGGGAGGCAGAGGCAGGCGGATTTCTGAGTTCGAGGCCAGCCTGGTCTACCAAGTGAGTTCCAGGACAGCCAGGGCTATACAGAGAAACCCTGTCTCGAAAAACCAAAAAAAAAAAAAAAAAAAAAATGAGATTCCAATTTATTCATCAACAAACATTTATCAGTCATTGTACAAGGTATCAAAGATCACAAAACTGAATGCCAGGGGCAAGCTCTCCCTCACCTAAAGGCTACAATTTATGGCCAACATTCATCACTTTAGAAATGCACCATACATTTAGTTGTGAAACTCAAACACCCTCCCCAGCATCAAAGGATGGCAATGGTTCTAAAAACAGAAATCTAAGCAAATAATTAGTACTGACAAAAACACAAATGTGAGACTAATTAGTTTGAAACATTTGTCCTGATATACACAATCAATATTTTATGTAACAAATCTGAGTAACCAATAGCACAAGGTTATGAGAAGTTGAATATGGAATTCTTACTGCTAAAGGACATTATTGCTTTGTCCTTGCTACTACATCTATCAAGCATCTACCTTCTAAAACGTTTTGTTAAGGACTGGTTTGGGGTCATTAATTTACAAATAAGGAAGAGCTAAAATCCAAGACTGGCTTACGGAGTCCTTAGCCTACTCTCAGTACCAGCATATAAAGATCTGGAGACACTCACATAGGCTTTATCTTTGTAATTTCTAATCCTATGTTGGAAAAGTAATCAAATGTTGATTAAAATTGCCATCTGGGGTTTACTCTACTTTATTCCTATTCTTTGTTTAATAGAATATGAATGTAGGGGTTAGAAAGATGGGTCAGTGGTTAAGAGCACTGACTGTTCTTCCAGAAGATCCAGGTTCAATTTCTAGCAACCACATAGCATAGAACCATTTACAGGGATCCAATGACCTCTTCTGTGGAGACAGGCACTTCTTGAATGTGGTACACAAACATGAGGTACACAAAACCACCCATGTATATTAAAACAAACAAACTCACAAAAATTAAAAAAGAAAACCTTTAACATTCTATAATGTTGTGTGTAGCTTTTGCTACCCAGCCTAAGCTCCGGGAATAGGAGATGCTACCAGTTCCCACCTAGCTTCTCTTGAATCCACAGATAAAAGACACAGACACATAGTAGTTGAATTTCAACTTTCCTTTTTGGCACAGTTGCTGGGTGCTACTATCTCCCACCTGGAAAATTGTGCTCTCATCAATATTCTTATCTCTGCACCTCTCCATCTGCCCTGAACTTTAGTTGTTCAGTTACATCTAGTGCCAGCTAGACACCCCCAAGAGCCTATCTGAAGGAGCAGCCTATGTGGCCACTCTGTATGAAATGTCACACGGCTGGTCAACTTTTCTCCATCAGAAGCATGGTGAACTCCCCTCTCCTCCCTTGCATCTCTCCATGTGCCTCCAGGGACCCAGAAGTCCTGTCTATTCCTTCCACTCAGCAACTGGTCCATGGCTTCTTTACTGACAGATCAAGAACCAATTGAGGAACAGGACCTTAGCATCAGAACCACCCCTACATTATACAGAATTCCAGCATCATCTAACTCAAATGTCAGTTGTCCTGGCAAATAACACAATCGACAAAATATCTGTAAGCTTTCTATAAATACAGAAAGCTGGTCTTGATCTCACATATTCCGAGTCACAATAAGTGACACTGTGTGTGCTGGATAAAGATAGCTTAGAAGGAAGCAAACCAAAGCACAGGAACCACTAACATTTAAGTATCAAACTTGGGCTATAAGACAAAGATACTCACAAGCTCATATATGCAAATACTAAGCTTAAACATTTTACCAGAAAACAGAAAGGAAAAGAAACACCAAACAGATACATAAAAACAGAAAATAATACAAACAGAAAATAATACAACAAATATGAATGAATCTAATTACAAATTAGATAAAAATAAACAATCACTTGTAGGGAAACAACCAATCCCTAGGTTTCAAGAATTGTCTTCTGATTTCACATGTGAACCTTTCATTATATGTACTGTGGAATGCACTCACACTTATATACACACAGATAAACAAATTTTAAAACTTGTTAGTGAAAGCAACCAGTTGGTTGCTTATGTAAAGTATAGAGAGACAAAATATAGAAAATAAGAAAACGTAAATAAAGATTATAGAGGAATGAAGAGACAGTACCTAACAACTGTGCAAAACTGATGGACAAATCTAACCCACAGATTCAATAAACCCAATAAACCCAACATAGAATATTCAAACCACTCATCAGTATTGAGGGAATAAATAACCCATCATAATCTAATTATAAGAAACAAAAAGATAAAAGGAAAAAGTCTTGAAATATGCCAAAGTTACCTTCAAAAGTAAAAGAAAGCATTAGCACATTGGGTTTCAACCTGTGGATCACAGTCCCTTTGGGGTTTGAACAGCCCCTTATGACCATCAGAAATATCAGACATTTACATCATAATTCGCAATAGTAGCAAACTTACAACTATGAAGTAGCAAGGAAAAAAGCCCCTTATGGCTGAGGGTCACTACAACATGAGTAACTGTATTACAGGGTCACAGCATTCAGAAGGTTGAGAACTAGTGAAAGGCAATAGTATATGAAATCTTGAGAAAGACAAGCTAAAATGCTTTTAGGACATCAGATGTTCTAATGTCTAGAAGCTTAGATAGAAACACTTTCCTTTTTGTCATATTACTGAAGGAAACAGTGCCTATGGAAACATAGAGGATGGTAGCTGCATGTCTTAACTTGAGCATGGGAGACATTTATTTATGAGCTTCATTAACACGTGAGCTCATTTGTGTTAATCTCCCCTTTTAAAAGTTGGTTCAAAAGAAAGCATAGGATGCAATAAATAACGCTTCAGAGCAAAGTTATAGGGACCCCCAACATAGCTCAGTAGCACAGCTTAGCATGAACCTGGGTTCAAAGCTCAATACCACAAACAGTTAGAATCCTTAAAATACATGTCAAGAATTTTTGCTGATGCTCTCTCCATCGCCCAAGCAAGATGGTCAATGGAAAGAAGGCCAAGGTCAATGGAAAGAAGGCCAAGGGGAACAAGGTGGCCCCAACACCTGCTGTCGCCAAGAAACGGGAAGCCAAAAGGTGGTCAATCCTTTGTTTGAGAAAAGGCCCACCAAGAACTTCGGCATTGGGCAGGGCATCCAGCCCAAAAGAAATCTAACACGCTTCTTCAAATGGCCCCACTACATCAGGCTGCAGAGGCTCAAAATACCTCCTGTCATTAACCAGTTCATTCAGGCCCTGGACAGGCAAACAGCTACTCAGCTACTTAAGCTTGACCACAAGTATAGGCCAGAGACAAAGCAAGAGAAGCAAAGGCTACTGGCCCATGCTGAGAAGAAAGCTGCTGACAAAGGAGACTTCCAAAGTAAGAGACCACCTGTCCTCCAAGCAGGAGTCAATACAGTCACCACCTTGGTGGAGAACAAGAAGGCTCAGCTGGTGGTGATAGACCCAATTGAGCTGGTGGTTTTCCTGCCTGCCCTGTGTCGAAAGATGGGGGTGCCCTACTGCATCATCAAGGGAAAAGCTAGGCTGGGGCGCCTGGTCCACAGGAAGGCATGCACCACTGTTGCCTTCACACAGGTTAACTCAGAAGTCAAGGGTGCTCTGGCTAAGCTGGTGGAAGCTATTAGGACCAATTATAATGACAGATATGACGAGGTCCGTCATCACTGGGGAGGCAACGTCCTGGTCCCAATTCTGTGGCTCACAGTGCCAAGCTGGAAAAGGCAAAGGCTAAAGAACTCACCACCAAACTGGGTTAAATGTACACTAAATTTTCTGTACATAAAAATAATTACAAAATTATCTTCAAAAAAAAAAATAAAGAATGTTTGCTGATTCTAAAGTGATGATGACCTTGAATGCAAAACCAGAGGGAATGAGAATTTTATAAAAGTAGTAACATAATGAAGTTTTCTATGTTCAACATCAGCTACTATCCCTGCCCAGTTTCAGTTCTTTTAGTTAATGTTGATGTCAAAAAAAAAAAAACTAGCTAATGTAATACAAATATAAGCAAATTAAAGTTACATCTTTTTTTTTTTTTTTTTTTTTTTTGGTTTTTTGAGACAGGGTTTCTCTTTATAGCGCTGGCTGTCCTGGAACTCACTCTATAGACCAGGCTGGCCTCGAACTCAGAAATCCACCTGCCTCTGCCTCCCGAGTGCTGGGATTAAAGGCATGCGCCACCACTCCCAGCAAAGTTACAAATTCTAACAAAGAATACTACAAGACTTTTTAAAGTTGACAAAAGGGATGCCTAAAAATTATTTAAATCATTGCCAACACCACTTCATATTTGAAAATATAGCAATCAGGGCATAATTTGAGCTTCTAAATGTGGTATGAATATCAGAAAGCTAAGACAGACTCCTGGAAAGCCAGTATGATGACTCACACCTGTAATCCAAGTACTCAGATGCTGAGGTAGGTGAATTACCACTAATTCAGAGCCAACCTGGGCTAGTGAGCTCCATAATAGCCTACTCGACAGAGTAGAACCTTATCCCAACAAACAAACAACAAGCAAAAAAATTCATAAAAACTTCAAAGTATGTGGGCTAGAGGCTCTTTTTAGAATAAAGCTGTAAAAGTCAAGTCATTTTTTTATTACTATATCATATTTTACCAGAAAACAGTATCAAGATAAAGTCCCTATAACTCATTGTTTAAAAAGTAGCAGTTACTATACAAACTAAATATTGTTAAAAGGAAAAAGAAAAAGCAACCATCTCTATAATTTTTAGTTTCAGTTTTCAAGTTATGCCCTGGTCAAATATTAATTTATAATAATAACTTGGTACATATTTTGCACATTAAATGCTCATCGTTATCTCTAGCTGAGTGAGTCCTTATGGCTTTTGCCAAACTCACTTGTCCCTGCCCTCTTCTTTAATCTTTTTCAGAACAAGCCAGTTTGTAGGATCTAACAGGATACTTCCAGTCCAAAGCTACAAGGCAGCCTCTTCCTTTAAGCAGAGTCTGGGCTGGGAACCAGGACAGTGCTCTGTAATTCAGAGGTCCACATAGCCACAGACATTATAGTGAGGTCTGAAATCACTTTTCTCAGTAGAGAGTTGAAAACAGATTGATCTCCCATTGTTCTTTTTCTGATTTCTCAACTTTGGGAAGAAAACTCAGGGAATTCCCTCTAAAACTACAAGAAAGAATCAGCAACATGGAAAAAGGACTTTTGTTTTTTCTCCCATGCTATTTCCAAAAAGTTCTATATCAAGAATCCATATATGTAAATGATAAGATGGTTTTACTGTATCCAACAAACATTACTGTTTCTTTAACCACAGCACCAAGATGATCACAAAAATACAGCAAACATTAAGAAGCCAAAGTACTTAAACTATAGAGATGGAAACTATATTAATATAGGGGAAGAGACAGAGGAAGGACAAAGAGGACAAGAGGAGGACAGACAAAAAGTAGTATTTGCCTCCAGGAGACATCAGATTTTCAAGCAACCTCTAGTTAGATCAGATGATCTCAATATTTTAAGAATTATTCTGAATTTATTTTCTTTTATTTCTGTCTGAGAGTTCATGTGTAACTTGCTGCTAATACTATAAGTTTTACAGCTCTAAGGGGAAGGGTATCCTAGCAGTTGGGAACTGAGGAATACCACAAACTCATACCCCCAACAAATTTCACACAAGAGATTTATTGAGAAAGACACAGAAGGGTGATTACCTCTGTTTACAAAGGAAGCAGCAAAGAACTAAGCAGGAGGCAGATTTTATGTAGGGTTTGTAAGCTGGGGGGGAGCTTTCCAGGGAGTCCTGGGACGGTTGGGATTTTATGGCCTGATTTTAGGGCATGCTTAGGAATTGCTGATATTCTGTGGCCTGACCTTAGAGCAAGTAGACTGGTGGGATTCTGTGCCCTGATATTGGGAAAAACCCAGAAATTGATGAGATTGTGTGGCTAGATCTTGTGCTCTTTTTCTGTAGATTGCTGCCTGCAGCATCTCCAGGAGCTGGAAATGGCCAGTAAGGCCACTAGAGTAGTATGAGGTTGGGGGCTGACGACTTACATGCCCCAAGAGCCTGGCTGTCAGAGTAGTAATTTGTACTGTACCTTGAGGGGCTTACATTCACCAGTTTAAATCATGGTTTTACATAGTTAGCAGCTTGCAACTACAGAAATTAAGCACTGAATAATATGGGCCTCTCCTTGACCTGGAAGGGCAGAAATAATCCTCTGCTGAAGTGTCTAAAAGGTCTGACTCAAGGTACTTAAGTCATGTGAGTAGGTGTGGTGGTACATGACATGTCTTTACTCTAGCACTCAGGAAGCAGAGGCAGATGGATCTTTGTAAGTTCCAGGCCAGCCTGGTCTACAGAGGGAGCTCAAGGACAAAGAGACCAAGACTAAAAAACAGGAACAAAAAAATGAATAAAATTCCTAGGTATGTGAACTTCAGTTCTGTCATTAATTTACTTCCTGCAGCTATTATCTTTTTTTTTTTTTTTTNACTGAAACTTATAGAGGAGAAAGTGGGGAAATGCCTCGATGATATGGGCACTGGGGAAAAATTCCTGAACAAAACAGCAAAGGCTTGTGCTGTAAGATCAAGAATTGACAAATGGGACCTCATAAAGTTGCAAAGCTTCTGTAAGACAAAAGATATTGTCAACAGGACAAAAGGGCCACCAACGGACTGCAGCTATTATCTTTTGCCACTAGGTGTCAAGGATGCAAAGGTAAGTCAAAAGGTGGCCAAACTGCACTAGAGAAAATTTGGATTTCACTTAACTGCTAATGTGAACTGTATATATAAATGAATAGATTTTTCATAGCATCTAATGAACTAGAAGATAAAACTTCAGACATCTAAAATGAGAGACTGTAAAAACTTCCCACTCTGGAAGTAATTAAAGTGTGATTGTTTGTTTGTTTGTTTGTTTTGGGGGTTTTTTTGTTGTTGTTTTTTGAGACAGGGTTTCTCTGTATAGTCCTGGCTGTCCTGGAACTCACTTTGTAGACCAAGCTGGCCTAGAACTTAGAAATCAGCCTGCCTCTGCCTCCCAAGTGCTGGGATTAAAGGTGTGTGCCACCACCGCCCAGCCTTTTCTTTCTTTTTTAATATCAATGGTATTTTTTTTTTTAAGATTTATTTTTGTTCGTGAGTACATTGGGACACACCAGAGGAGGGCATTGGATCCTATTAGAGATGGTTGTGAGCCATAATACGGTTGCTGGGAATTGAACTCTGGACCTCAGGAAGAAAAGCCAGTGCTCTTTTTTTTTTTTTTTTTTTTTTTTGGTTTTTCAAGACAGGGTTTCTCTGTATAGCCCTGGCTGTCCTGGAACTCACTTTGTAGACCAGGCTGGCCTCAAACTCAGAAATCCGCCTGCCTCTGCCTCCCGAGTGCTAGGATTAAAGGCGTGCACCACCACGCCTGCTCTTAACCGCTGAGCTATCTTTCCAGCCCAGCCCTTTCTATTTAAAAAAAAAAAAAATCTTATTTATTTTCTTTACAATGTAGATAATCCCACAAGGGTGAAGGGGAGGCAATGTGCAAGGTAAATATATGCTAAAAGCTAATTAAAAAAAAAAAAGTTTCACACTGCACTTACCGCTGACCCCAAACTGAGAGAAATAATCTCATCTTCAAATGCAGAATGTGTGTCAATATGGGCAGGAATTCCTGAGATAGAAAACATGACATCATTTCATTGTCTGATGCAATTGTCAGATTCAGACTAGGCATACCTAGCTGCACATAAGTACAGTGAAAAGGGTGTTTGATTCTTTAAAAGCTACTATAATCTTAGTTAAAGGCAAGCATAATAAATAGGATTCAATAAATTTAAACTAAATCTGAAACAGTATCTCAACATTATCACACTGAGACTTGATACAAAATCCAGGCTCAAGAGTTACTGTTTAAATAGGACCACACATAGCATAAGAGGACACTATGGAAGACAAATACTAGTCTCTCTCTCTCTCTCTCTCTCTCTCTCTCCCCTCTCTTCACTTCCCTGCCCCTCCCTCACCCCCTCCTCTTCCTTTAAGCACTGGGATTCTCAGGGACTTGGAGAGCAGAGGACAAATGTAAGGGCTAAGTGTATCAAGACACAACTTCTGGTAAATGAGCAGCCATTGCGAAGGGAACTGCAACACAAAGAAACAATACAAAGAAAAAAGACACATTCTAGCTGGGTGTGGTGTGCAAACCATTAATTCCAGCACTCGGGAGGCAGAGGCAGGCGGATTTCTGAGTTCGAGGCCAGCCTGGTCTATAGGGCTACAGAGAAACCCTGTCCTGGGGGGCGGGGGAGGAGGGAAGATCCAGCCTTAAGGGCTGGGAATGGAGCTCAGTGACAGGGCTTGTGATTAGCAGGTACTAGGCCCAAGTTTACTACTCAGCACCACAATAAAAAAAAATTAAAAATGAAATAAAACATTCCATGATAAAAGCAGAGGGAAAAAAATCAGCTTCTGCCAAAACTAAAATCCTAAAAATAAATAAATAAATAAATAGATAGATAAATGCTATAAATTCGGGTGAAAATGCTATTAATAAATAAGGGAAGCCTATCTATATCTAATATTTTCACCGGCACTATACTTCCAGAGTTGTCTTCCAGATTTTAAAACAGAAGATGAGAGAAATCATCCACCCAGTTAGCCTTCTTCCTTTCTATGGATTACAAGCTTCTTACACTAGAAATTTTTGTTTGTTTTCCAAGCTATCAACTCCATCTCTATCATTTGAGAGAGGAACAAAAACAAACAAAAACCAAAAACAGCAATGCATGCTCATTTAATTATGTCCTATAATGGAAGTTCCTCAAGAGATGGAGGTACAGACTACAAGAGCAATTAGCCCTTTATACACAACAAATATAAGCAGAGCAGCCTCAAAATTAGTTTGAGCTAAAACAAAAATTACTAAATTTTAATTTTTGATCTTAAAACGTTTTCTAAACTTTTTAATTCTAAAATATACAACTAGGATTTTAGTGAAGAAGCAACTGGGACTAGAGACAGGGCTCTGAGTTTAAGAGCACCCCTTTCCCTACCTGGACTGCTTGGTTGGATCTCAGCAGGAGAGGATGTGCCTAGTCCTGCTGGGACTATGTGTCCCAGCATTGGGTCATACCTAAGCAGGGGCTTCTCCTTCTCTGAGGAGAACAGGGGGCGCTAAGGGGAGCATCTCTAAGGGTGGGACTGGAAGCAGAAGAGAGAAGACACTGCAATTGGGATGGAAAGTGAATAAAAAAAATTATTGAAAAAAAAAGGAGCAGTAGCTAATCTACCAGAGGACCCGCACAGCAGCTCACTAGCATCCACAGCTACAGTTCCACAGCACTTGATGTACTCTTTGATCTCCAAGGGCACTAAGGACACGTGTGATTCATGCAGGTAAAACACTCACCTACAGAAAAGAAAAGAAATGATCTAAAAATAAAACAACCTTTTTTTTTTTTTTTTAAAAGAAACACCTACCATGCCCAGGTTCATACTGATTTATGGTCAACTGGTCTGGCTTATGTTTAATATAACCTTCTTTCAACAACTTCTCCAAAATGCTACTGCAAATCTCAGGAAGACCTAAAGTCGGTAACCAGAAAAGCAAAACACAATCAAATATCTGCATGTTTAATCATGAATAAAAAGACAGTAACACTATGATAGTGATCAAAGTTTTTAGTGTTGTAAAATAACACTAATGAGTAAACATGGTAAATAAAAATGATAAATAAGCAAATAAGTGATAAATCCACAGGCAAATTAAATTAAAATAGACCTGAGGACGCCTTTAAAGTTATTACACCACTGATTCTAGCAAATAAAAAGCACAAAATAGTAATTTTACTACTAGTGTTAATACTTTATAAAATAATAAAACTTAATACACATTGCATTGCCCTTATCCAAATTTAATAATGTTTCATAATACCTTACACCTCAGGCTGAGAGAGATTTTATATCTTATTTTCCATGTACTTGTGTCTTGACTGACCCATCCCATGAGCTTTGAAATGGAGACTTTCCACTGGTAACACAATGTCAGCTCCCAAACACCTTTAGATGTTAGAGAAATTTGAATTTTGGATTTTCAGATTAGGGAGGCTCAACCAGTAGATTTTTTATGTTAGAAATTAAATCGAATACTTTGTAAAGTTTTGAAAGTATTACATTTACCTCAAAGATTATAAATTATTACTTTAAAAAAAAATCATACATTCCAAGTAAAATTTTTATGAGGTAATAAATGTGAATTCACCACGCTTGAAAGCCTTAAATATGATCAAGATCATAAAAAATATATGTAGGACTGGAGATGGTTCAACCCACAAAGGACCTATTGGATAAGATAGGAAAAAAAAGCTGGGCATGGTAATATATACCTGTAAAAACTAGGCAGAGACAGGCAGATCACTAAGGTTCACCGGCCAACCAGACTGGTCTATTTGGTGAGTTCAAGGCCAGTGATACCTGTCTCAAAATAAGATGGACAGCTCCAGAAGAACAATACTCAAGACTGTCCCCTTCTCAAAGACACCTGTACAAACACACAAACATACACACACACACACACACACACACACACACACACACACACACAAATAAACACATAAATAAATATGTAAAATTGAATCTAATAGATGAATTACTGCCAGTCGAACTTAGGTAACCAATTTATATAGACCATTTTTAAAAATGCACCAAGTAAAAATATAAGAAAAGAAAATCAGAAAAGAAATTACAAGTGGCCAACCTCATTACTAACTAAGAAACCATACACTGAAAGGCTGTCCAGCATGTTGGAAAGAATGGAAAGGGAAAGTGTGTAAGAATTTACTGACCTAGACGGGCGTGGTGGTGCACACCTTTAACCCCAGCACTTGGGAGGCAGAGGTAGGTGGATTTCTGAGTAGGAGGCCAGCCTAGTCTACAAAGTAAGTTCCAGGACAGCTAGGGCTATACAGAGAAACAGTGTTTCAAAAAACAAAAAAAAAAAACAAAAAAAAAAACAAAAAAAAAGAATTTACTGACCCAGCTCTTTGAAGGAAACTGTGTATGTTAGATGAACCTAAGCTGAAAAGCAGCAATTCTACATTTTTGGAGTCCTGCTTAAGAAACTGTTACACAGAATATGAAAAAGTACACACAAAGATACTCACTAAAGTGCTATTTGTGAGTGCTGAAAACTAGAAATAACCTGAATGCCTGAGGTAGGTAACTACCCTTACATACTTTAAAATGACAACATGACTTAAGATCTCCAAGGCACAATATAGAGCACAGGAGTATATAGAAATGATATAGGGCTGGTGAGATGGCTCAGCGGGTTAGAGCACCCGACTGCTCTTCCGAAGGTGATGAGTTCGAATCCCAGCAACCACATGGTGGCTTACAACCACCCGTAACAAGATCTGACGCCCTCCTCTGGTGTGTCTGAAGTCAGCTACAGCATACTTATGAAGAATAATAAGAAATGAATCCTTGGACCGGAGAGACCAACCGGAGCAAGCCAGGCTGTCCGGAGCGAGCGGAGCCGAACGGGGAAGGGGACGGGGACGGGGATGGCCGGAGCAAGCGGGGACGCCGGAGCTAGCAGGGCCAGAGCAAGTGGGGCCGAACGGGGACGGCCGGAACGAGCGGGGCCAAACCGGAGCAAGCGGAGCCGATCGGAGCAAGCGGGGCTGGCTGGAACAAGCTGGGGCCGTACGGGGGCGGCCAGGAGCAAGTGGGGCTGGCCGGAGCGAGCGGGGTCGAGCAGAGCGAGCGGGGTTGACCGGAACAAGGGGAAAAAAAAAAAAAGAAATGATATATACTTTATATGAATGATAGAAGACTACTTTTATGATATGAGGCTACTCATGTTCAACTATGTACTTGACTACATATACACACTTGAATATGAACTCATTTCATAAAAAAAAAAAAAAAAGAAGAAGAAGAAGAAGAATGTGTGGTAAACTGATAAGAGCACCTACTTTTAAAGGGAAGGAGTAGAGAAGGAGGGTAGAAGTAAACAGGAGCTTTGACTTCATCAAATGTTTGAACTTTTACAACAAAATCAGGCCACTTAATAAATGGAAATACCCTAAATTTAATCAGTTTTCTTAAAAGTTTGCTGATAGATGACATGCACCTCAACTAAAATTAACTTCTAATGTATCACATCTTTCTTTCTAAGCCAGCAATAACAGTGTATTAATATGTACTTACCCCCAGGTAAGGGCTTATCTTTATCCACAGTGTTGTTCTCATAGTGAAATTCATAACCAAAATGTTTTACTCTTCTGTGTTTTAAGGACCTTTGAACTGTATAAAGAAAATAAACTCTTTGATAAAAATTATCAGCAACCCTTCATATTTCATTTAACATTGTAAGGAGTCATAGGTAATAACAACTTCTGTTAATTGCTAAATTATTGTTTGAATATCATAAGCCATTTTGCTTATATCACTTTTGTTATGTTTAAGACACTTAAGAGCTTCGCCTATTAATGGGACAGTAAGTGTGCATATATACTGACACTCATAGGGTTGCTAATGATCTGGAGAGAGGCAGAGCAGTATTCATAGCAGTTTCATATTTATGGGATATCCTGTACTACTGTGAGGAACTCAGAGGAACTCTCAGGGCAGAAGGGAGATGTTGGGAGCCAGGTCACTCTATGGCTTCTCAGAGGCCATGATGAAAGGAGAAAAGAACACTTCCTCAGTGTCCTTGCTCCATACAGATCTGGCAAGTTCCAGTCTGGGGCTTGGGCCAGGGCCTTGAAAGAGTCAAAGTTTCAGTTTCCTTCCGGGAACTTGACTTTTCTCCTTTGAAGAAACAGTAGTTATCAGTCCCAGGGAAACTGAGTACTTGGTCTGTGGCACACACAAAGCTTGTTTGACATAAAACATACTTGTGTAAGACCTGCTGACCCAAACGTTCTTGTCTTGATCCCCTGGTCAACCTGCTCAGGAAACTGTCACCAAGAACAACCTGCTGGTCCAAGTCAATGACCAAACAAGATTTCAAACAGTGGAGGGCTAATAAAAACTATTCCTCTGGGGTTTATAAAAGACTGGAATTTAGAACTGGTAGCTTTACACATGTAATATATAAAACACTGTATTTAATAATTGTCAATGTAGCTTGCCTACTATTAGGTCTAAGCTGCTTCTAGTGATCTTGAGGAAATAGTAGAATGTCAGTAAATCTATAGTGTACAATAAGAAAACAAAAGCAAGACCAGAAATAGGATAGTATCCAGCAATCTATTTTTTGGACCATAGATTTTTACTTACAGTTCTGATTGCCTGTATCTCCTGTCCAATTAACACTTTCCAAAAGCATCTTCTCCTCCTCAGAAGAAATAATTTCTTCTACCACCAAAAGGCCTGGAGGTAAGGCTTGAAGTCCCATTTTTTTCCATTGTGCTACAGAAAAACAAACAAACAAAAAAATCAGTCTTATGCAAAACCCATACTCCTCTATACAAAGAACTGTGCCCAGAAGCATAGTCTGAAATGCACTTAATTGTCATTTCAGAAGTAAGAATGCTAAATGGCCCCCACAAAATGGGGGAAAAAAAAAGACCAAATCAGTCATACTGCATGTTATGCTTTCTTCAGCAAAGAATGGTACCCAAGTCTTCTCTTTGTACATACATAATTGAGTTGCTTTCTAAACATCATTCAAGGATAATGCTTTCCATAATACTTATTGTATAAATTGTTATAAAAAAAGTCAAGTGTAAGACAGTACAGAATGAGAACAAAAAGTAGATGATCATTTCACACCATGTAGAAGTCTTTATGATATCTATCTCTTCATGATAAAAGGGATGATGAAACTAGAAAGTACTATACCCAATATAATAAAGGCCACACATACAGCAAACCTACATACAGAGAAAAACTGAATTATTTCCTCTAATATCAGAAGAGTAAGGATACAAAGGTGTCTTCTATCAACTCCTATTCAATATAGTGCTTGAAGTCTTAACTAGAGCAGAAAGAGGAAGAAATAAAAGTATACCCAGAGAAAGAAGTCAAGTTATCTATATTTGTGTTCATAAACCCTCCACCAGAAAACACTTAAACCCAATAAACACTTTCAACAAAATAAGAATACAAGATCAACACCCAAAAATCAGCTTTTCTATATGCTAATAATTAAGTAGCAAAGAAAGGAATCAAAGGGAAGTTGTTTGTTACTGTTCCTTTTGTTCACAGGCAAATGAATAAAGCAGACAATTCTCAAAAGAAGAAATAGAAACAACTAAAAATATCTGAATGTTCAACATTTTAGCCAACAGAAAAGTAAGCACTAAAACTTTTGGGTATATACCCAGAAGTGGAAAAGCTGGATCATATGGAAATTCCACTTCAAGTAATCCATATTCCCACTAGCAGCAAATAAGGGCTCTTCTCTTCCTACACTAACCTTGGACCTCGACAGGCACCGCATGATCAAGCACACCAGCACACACCTCCCATACATAAAGAAGAATTGAAAGAGACTCTGTAAGAAGAAAATTCACACAAAAAAAGTAACTTGAAAGAAGCTAACTTCAAGGTACCTTTTTCAACAAAATTCAAGTACAGAAAGATCTTCTGCCCCAAATCATCAGTGATTTCTTTTCCATTGAGGGTAAAATAGGCTTTCTTGGATTCTTCAATAGTTTGGAATATTACAAATGCATAGGGCTTATTAGGTGGCATGAGGAGAGCTTCCACAGGTCCACATTTCTCTAAAGTCAAAAGCAGTTGTTTTCTACTCACACCATTACCCAGACCACCATTGGCAACAACCAGGCTCTTAAAAAAAAAAATAATAATAATAAGCATTGGACATAACTTATTTTCAAGTTAAAATGAAATTACATTATTTCAGAAAAATATAATTAAAAATAATTTCTGATTTCTTTGTACATAAAAATAGTTATTTGTTCTGATAGCTTCATACAAAGTATACAAACTAATTTATTAAATATTTGGGGTAAAAGTATTCCTATGCTATAAACATTTATTTTTAAATACTTGTATTGTTGATATATTCATTTCTTCATCACCAGAAATATAAGTTAAGAGATAAATTCCTATTGTTCAGCAATCCAAATTAGCATAATAAAAAGAAAGAAGAATTGAGAGAGAAGCATGCAGCCAGCAGTCACCTTGATACTTTTTGCCAGAGAATAAATGCCTTACATTCCTTTACCCATTTAATCATATTTAGCATAATTTTTAAGACAGAGTAAACTTATTTGTACAATATAAGCCCCACTTTATAGAGCAGGAAACTACTCACCAAAACAATGAGTTAAGTGAGTAACTAAGGAGCCAGGTTTAGATATTCCTGCTGTTAGTCTTCTGGGACTCATACTTTGAATATAACCATTATGCCATGTTTACCAAAAAGGTAAAGCCAAGAAATTGAATCAAAAAATTAATAGCAGGTTCATGAAACATGAAAAGATTTCTGTTCAAGGAAATTAACTGAGTCAAAAATAATTCAGTCAAATTTCAAGTAATTTTCTTTCCTTTATAAAAAGTTGCAAACTTATTTTCTGTCACTTTGAAGACTGCTCTAGTCAAGGGATTTGGAGTGAAAGAGGGAATCCTTTCATCTTTATTTTGATGTTCATGGTATAGTACTCTCATAGTTACTATACTTAAAAAAAAATTCCCAGCCAGGCGTGGTGGCGCACACCTTTAATCCCAGCACTCGGGAGGCAGAGACAGGCGGATTTCTGAGTTCGAGGCCAGCCTGGTCTACAAAGTGAGTTCCAAGACAGCCAGGGCTATACAGAGACACAAAACATCCTGTTTTGAAAAACAAACAAATAAAAAAAAAAGATTCTGAAAAAAAAAATTCCCTATATAATGTTAAAGTATATCAATGTAATTTACCACCTATTATTTCTAATCTTATTTGTATACATGTGAAAGCATGTGCATGCGTGTGTGTGTGTGTGTGTGTGTGTGTGTGTGTGTGTGTGTGTCTTTGTGTATGTTTGTGTATGTGTTTGTGTGCAGGAGTGCATGTGCCAAAGTACCCAGGTATTATGAATATATTATGTAGGCTGTCCTGGCTCTGTAGACCAGACTGATCTGGAACTCACAAAGATTCATCTGCCTCAGACTCTGGAGTGCTTAGATGAAAGATATGCACCACCACTCCCCAGCTGGGAGGGTGTACTCTTATCAATTTCATTATTTATACCAAGTGTGGAAAATGTTCTTAAAAGAGTATTTCAAGGGTATACAGTTCAGTTAAATTTCTCAGTTCAATTTATTTAACATGCTTTTAAAATGTGAAAAACTCTGAACTCTGCTGGCACCAGGCAAGCATGTGGTGCAGATACACATGTGTAGGCAAAACATCCGTACACATAAAAATAAATCACAAAAAGAGAGAAATTGCCGGGCGTGGTGGCACATACCTTTAATCCCAGCACTCGGGAGGCAGAGGCAGGCAGATCTCTGAGTTCGAGGCCAGCCTAGTTTACAAAGTGAGTTCCAGGACAGCCAGGGCTACACAGAGAAACCCTGTCTCGAAAAAACCAAAAAATAAAAAATAAAAAAAAATAAAAAAAAAAAAAATAATAATAATAATGTGAAAAACATTCTTAGCCCACAAGACACATTTGTTCTCAGTATAATAGTTTACTAACTCCTTGAAATGTATTTAGCCCAAAATTAGTAAATTAACTAGATTACATAAAATGAGGATATCTATAACCTTCCTTGAAAAGAGTGTAATAGAATTGCCAATAAATTGGACAATAAGAAAAATAAAACTCTCTTCTATAGAGTCTAGCCAAATACATTTTACACACAAGTATAAGGATATACTTATATTCAATTCATTGCTACAGTACTACATTGAACAGCATAAAATTTATTCTCAGATTGCCTTACCATGGACCTTATTCAGTAAGGTATTTTCAAAACATGCCATAACAATTTGGTTATATGTGACAACTATTACAAAAATATTTCAATTCTTTCCCTAAAACTGAGTAAGAGACACTAAAGGAAACAAAGTACCTTTTTCTATTTTCTGTACATTCTCATACATTCTCATGATCTAGAAGACCAGTATACTGGATGTTTTATATCAACTTAACTCAATCTAGAGACATTAGAGAAGAAGGAGCCTTGGTTGAGGAAATGCTTTCATAAGATCCAGCTCTAAGGCATTTTCAAACCTAGTGATCAATGGGGGAAGGCCCAGCCTATTGTGGGTGGTGCCATCACTGGTCTGGCGGTCCTGGGTTCTATAAAAGGCAGGCAAAGCAAGTAAGGGTAATCAAGCCAATAAGCAGCAGCAGCCGTGGCCTCTGTATTAGCTTCTGTGTCCAGGATTCTTCCCTGTCTGAGTTCCTGTCCTGAATTCCTTCAGTGATGAATAGGGCTGTGGAAATGTAAACTGAATAAACTCTCTTTCCCCCCAGCTTGCTTCTGGTCATGGTGTTTTGCTGCAGCAATAGAAACCTTGACTAAGACAAGTTGGCACCAGAAGTTGTGACAAACATGACCATGTTTTGGGGAGGACTGTGGAAGAACAGAAGCCAGTATTATATCATGTCTTTTCTGCTATGATGGACTGTAGTTTCTAAATTGTGATAAAAAAATAATTTCTTTCTTCCTTTTCATGTCACATAATCTGTTGTAATGATAATAAAAGTAACGAATATAGTACTAAACTCAACTTCCTTTCACAGGAAAAAGCATGGCTAAGTTGACTTATCCAATCCTACCTTGGTGTTTCCAGTGATCAGAGGCTACTTAGAAGTCATTAGTCACTTCATTAATAATTAAAAGACAAGCAGATTTACCTCTGAGAGTCCAAAAGCTTTAGCTATGCTATACTATTCCCAGCTTAGAAATAAAGCCCAGGTCAAAAGTAACGCTCCTATCTAAATAAGGAGAGAAGTGAGGATTTAAACTGAGCTGTAATTTAAAGCCCAAGAAACTTTAAGCTCATATCATCTTACTTAATTACTGCCAACAGACAGTGAAAAGGTTTTATAAATAAGGACTAATGAAAATATTTTGTATTATATAATCTAAATACTTTGTAACATAGAAAAGGGAAGCCCAGCACTTGGGAGGCAGAGGCAGGCGGATTTCTGAGTTCGAGGCCAGCCTGGTCTACAGAGTGAGTTCCAGGGCTATACAGAGAAACCCTGTCTCGAAAAACCAAAAAAAAAAAAAAAAAAAAAAAAAAAAAAAAAAAAAAAAGGAAGAAGGGCTAGTGAGATGGCTCAGCGAGTAAGAGCACCCAACTGCTCTTCCGAAGGTGATGAGTTCAAATCCCAGCAACCACATGGTGGCTTACATCTGACGCCCTCCTCTGGTGCATCTGAAATCAGCTATAGTGTACTTATGAATAATAATAAATGAATCGTTGGACCGGAGAGAGCAGGGACTGAACAAGCGGGGCCGACCGGAGCGAGCGGGGCAGACCAGAGCAAGCAGGGTTGACCGGAACAAGGAAAGGAAAAAAAAAAAAGAAAAGGGAAGAAAAGAAGCAAGATTGTATTAGGATATAAAAGATCTACCTTCAAGTTTCTATTCAATCACTAACAGGTTTATAATAGAGGAAATTAACCTCTCTAGATAGTTTTCCAATCTAGCTCATATAGACTTTTTAAAAGAACTAAATATAATAATGACTGTTGAATTTGTATTATCAACTATAAAGACTTGTATAATATTATTACTAATAAGTACCTGCAACATGCTCTAGTTCAGTGGTTCTCATCCTGTGAGTCACAACCACTGAAAAACACATACTTCTGATGGTATTAGGAAATGAGACACTGTTAAACAACAAAATTTTGCATGAAGTAGCAAGGAAAATAAATTTATGGTTATGGGTTCCTAAGAACATCAGAAATATGTCTTTTCCAATGGTTGTGACCTACAAATTGAGAACCACTGTTCTAGTTCAACTTCCACTTGGAAAAGGAATTCAAACTATAGACTAGGCTACCATATAAATGGAAAACTAGCACATCCTGCCACAATGTATATTTAATATGGATGCAATACATAACAATTACAGCTTTGAGCTGTACTAAAGTATGTTAACATAATACCCATTGTAGGGAGCTTAACCATTGACCCTATAAATGATACTCTGCTATGCTTGCAGACAGGAGCCTAGCATAATTGTCTTCTGAAGAGCTTCATCTAGTAGCTAATGGAAACAGATTTAGGGATCCATGGCCCATAACATTAGGTGGAGCCCGGGGAGTCTTATGAGAAAGTGAGGGAAGAGACCGAGGGTCAAGGATAACACAAGATCTACAGAGTCAACTAACCTAGGCACATGGGGGTTCACAGAGACTGAACCGCCAACCAAAGAGCATGCATGGGCTAGATGTAGGCCCCCTACACATAGGTAGCAGATGTAAAGCTTGATCTTTATGTGTATCTCCTAAAAATTGAAGCCAAGGCTGTTTCTGACACCACTGCCTGCCTCTGGGTCCCTTTCCCTTAGCTAGGCTGCCTTGTCTGGCCTCGGTGACAGAAGATGTACCTAGTCCTACTCCAATCTGATGTGCCTAAGTGGGTTGGTACCCATGGGGTGGGGGGGCTGCCCTTTGGGGATGTAGTGATGGTACTGGGCAGACGAGGGAGGGCTGTGACTGGGATGTAAAGTGAATAAATTAATTATGGAAAAAGAAACCCCAAAAAACCATAATACATTAACATATTGATACAGCCACATTCAAATGATAATAACAATTTAAGGTCACCTGAGTGGGATAAGACACTGCCTGGATGCCTTCATGTTTCAGCAACACATGCCTGGCTTTACTCTGTTTCCTTAAGAACTTCTTCTCCATTTTAGTGAGTTTCAAAACACCTTTATGATTGATATTCATAGTAATACTGTAAGCAAAATATATAAAAAGTATAAGTCTTAAAAGTCTTGAAGGAACAATTATTATTCATACATTCTATACTTTATAAAATTTTCGTTTTACGTTAAAAAAAAAAAAAAAAAAAGAAACCTTAGGTTCCTTCCCAAAAATCTAGGAAATGGAAAACAAATAAAAATTTTAAAATACTTCAGAATTTAACACAATTCATAACAATTCATCTGTTAGCTTAAGTTTTCCATCATGATGTAAATGCTGGGAAAGTAGGAATGCCAGTAAATAGTATGTGCCCAGGAAACATATGGAAAGAATGAGTGAATGGTAACTAAGTGAGCATGTATGCCTATGATAGTCTCAGTGCTCGAACCATACAAGTATAACATGGCACATGGCTTTGTGGGAACTTGTGAGATGAGCAAAACAAGCACATACCAAACAATGAAAAATTATGACATATCTCCATATAATTAACTAATAGTATTTAATAGTACTACTGATTTTTGTGGCATAACTAGAGACCAAAACACAAAAACAATATTACTAAAAAAGTTTGTATAAAACTTCAAATTAGAAGGACCAGAATAACATAGTCATTTAAAAAGAAGGTATTCAGTGAGATAATTAAAAAAAAAAAAAAAAAAAAAAAAAAAAAAAAAAAAAAAAGGAAAAACGATAATGTCCAACAACAATAGTGAAATACAGACATAATTTGAAGGGTTCCCCCTCCTCATTTTCTTGTTGTTTTGTTTTGAAAGAGGGTCCCATGTATCTCCCAGGCTGGTCTCCAAATTGTGACAAGGCAGAGTATGACCTTGCATTTCTGATAGCTACCTCTGAAGTGGGTATATACCCACATGTCCAATATATGCTTATGTTTTATTTATTCAGGCAGTTTCTTTCTACAAAGTCCCAGGTGACCTCAGACTCACAGTGTTAATCCTGTCTCAGCCTTTGTATGCTAGGAATACAAATGTGTACCATCATGTCCAGCTGGCATAAAAATTTTTTGAGTAGCAATTGTTTACTGATCCTCTAGAATAAAGCTGCATACCTCAAAATAAACAAATAAAATAAGCAAATAAAATTGCATTTCAAAACGCAAGTCGGGGGCTGGTGAGATGGCTCAGCGGGTTAGAGCACCCTACTGCTCTTCCGAAGGTGATGAGTTCAAATCCCAGCAACCACATGGTGGCTTGCAACCACCCGTAACAAGATCTGACGCCCTCCTCTGGTGCGTCTGAAGTCAGCTACAGCGTACTTATGAAGAATAATAAGAAATGAATCCTTGGACTGGAGAGACCAACCGGAGCAAGCCAGGCTGTCCGGAGCGAGCGGAGCCGAACGGGGAGGGCCGGAGCAAGCGGGGACGCCGGAGCTAGCAGGGCCGGAGCGAGTGGGGCCGAACGGGGACGGCCGGAACGAGCGGGGCCAAACCGGAGCAAGCGGAGCTGATCGGAGCGAGCGGGGCTGGCTGGAACAAGCGGGGGCGTACGGGGGCGGCCGGGAGCAAGTGGGGCTGGCCGGAGCGAGCGGGCTCGAGCAGAGCGAGCGGGGTTGACCGGAACAAGGGAAAAAAAAAAAAAAAACCAAATGAACAAGGAAAAAAAAAACAAAAAAAAACGCAAGTCGGGCATGGTGGTGCACGCCTTTAATCCCAGCACTCGGGAGCAGAGGCAGGCAGATTTCTGAGTTCGAGGCCAGCCTGGTCTACAAAGTGAGTTCCAGGACAGCCAGGGCTATACAGAGAAACCCTATCTCGAAAAAACAAAACAAACAAACAAAACACAAAAAAACCTAAGGCATAAGGCACAGTCAAAACTCTAGTAGTTTGACAGTAGAAAAATGGCATTACTTCAGTTTCTTAGCAAAAAAGTTAGGAGGTACAGTCAGTAAAGCAGGTTAATTGTAAATGATGATAGGACAGTGCGTAATGAGAAGACCTGCAATAATCCACCTGTAGCAAGCAGAAATGTTAACCTAGTTTCTACTGGAGGCATAGAAGGGAAGGAAAGGAGAGGGCAAGGATAAGAACAAAGTTCCCACAGGATCAATAGGCCTCGGTTGATTACTCAGATGTAAGAAGAGGGATTGGGTCAGTGCATGCTGCTTGGATGCACCTGGCATGTGACAAGAGTAAGGTCACTATTAAATAGAATACTAGCCATAGCAGTTGTTCAGTTGCCTTCAGTCTGAGCAAATTCTCTGTTGGTAAGAAGAGAACAGAGTAATAAAGGCTCTGCTACTAGTAAACTCTCAATATATCTTGTTGGATAGTACCTCAAGTACCAATTGTACTGTGTCCATGTCTGAGTTAGAAAATAGAGCTGTGGCTAGACAGATGACTCAGTGGTTATAAGTACTAGCTGCTCTTCCAGAGGACCTGGGTTCAAGTCCTAGCACCCACATAGTAATTCAAACCATCCACAATTCCAGTTCCAGATCTCACTGCTTCTTCTGGCATGTAGGTGGTATACAGATACACATGCAGGTGATACATGTCTTTTGAATGAATAAGCTATCCAAATTACATTATCTATTTAAAAAGAAAGCAGAGTTAAACATTAAGACTTAGAAAAAATTACCCCGTTTCTGAATTACACACTCTATTTTTTTCTTACACTCATTGTTTGTTATCTTCTTCTATAAGTGAATAGAAAGTTAAATACATGAAGTAGTGATTTTGTCTGTATTATTCACCGGGTAGCACACAGACTTAAACAGGATGTGATATACAGTAGCGACTCATTAAATATACATATTTAAATAAACCTAAGCAGAATTTGCCATTTTAGCTACTAAACTCCGTAATTCTAATTTTGGCAGCCATCTTCAGCGGTTTCCGTAACACCCACCGTAACACCCACGAGTGAGTATCCCAATTACCTGCATGTGTTGGAGTCAGAACTCGTCTACAATATTGGGTACCTGGCAAACAGCTAGAGACAAACGTTAAACGAAATCATCAAAACCACCGTCTGACACTACTCCACCCCAGAGGCAGAAGAACTGATCAAGAAAAAAATATAAGGCAGATGTGGGCCAAGAGTGCCTTGCATATCGGTGCTTCACAGAATTGATGCTTGCTGAAAAAAGACTAAAAGCAAGGGCTGGTCTTCAACCCCTATGGCAGCTAACACAGACCCCGCTAGGCACCCATCATGTGCTAAACATAAGGACATTAGATCCTACCAGGGCTCCCAACAGCCTTACGCCCCCAACCCATAAACTGCACTCTTCGCGGTCTGGCTCTGCCCATGCTGGTCAGGACAGAGCAGACAGGCAGCTGAAAGGAGTAAGCCTTGGTTTGCGATCCTCCATACCCCCAGGCCCCAGTCAGGTGGCGTACACTTTTCTCTCTCCTCACCAGATATGTTCACCTCCCAGCTGCTTTGTTAATCGCCAGCCTTCCCCGGTGCAGCCTAGCCTGCTATGCAAGTGCTCTCACACCCTTTCACCTGGACGCCGCCATGTTGCAGACAATAGTACTACATTTCCCATGAGCCAATGGGGCTACCACAACCCTCTGCGGGACTCAAATTCTTTGTTGACCCTTTCTCCCCCAAATGTCTGTAAACTGTTGCGTGGAACAGAAAATTTAGCTGCTTTATTTGAGTTAATAGTAATCGTTGTAGTAGCACCTACAACTATCACGTTACTACATGCTAAACATTTGATCTTAAACTCATAGATAACTGTAGTCTTAAGGGAACTTTCCTGTGTAAATCACACCAATCGAAATGCAGCTCAGTCTCAACTGACATCTACACCACAACTCCTACACCTAAGGTTCAGAACACTGCCGAGAAAATGGAGGCGGAGAAACGGAAGTTTACTGTGAATTGTGTCTCCTGGGAACATCAGAAGTCACACCCATAAAGCCTCTCTAGCGTGGCTGCCTAAACTGAACTGAACAAAGACAATGAAAACAGCTGTGCTTGTGTGGTCAGGCAAAAAGCCGAGAACTCCTAAACCCTACACAAAGAAAAATATGCATATATGGAAGTCTGAGAGCCAGAGAAATACTCTTCTCCAGGGAAGAGCACGCAATTGTTTATCCAACAATGAATGGTCAGCCTGAAAACACTTAAATACAAGAATCATTGTACAAGCCGGGCGTGGTGGTGCGCACCTTTAATCCCAGCACCTGGGAGACAGTGGCAGGCAGATTTCTTACTTCGAGGCCAGCCTGGTCTACAGAGTGAGTTCCAGGACAGCCAGGGCTACACAAAGAAACCCTGTCTCAAAAACCAAAAAAAAGAAAAAAATTGTACAAACTGTGCAGTTTGTATTAATGTATGTATGTACAATTAATAATTTTTAAAGGTGATGAATTTGAAAGAGCAAGGAAGATGGGTATAGGAGAGGGTTTGGAGGGAGGAAATGCAAAGAGTAAATTATATTAGAATCTAAAAAAAAAACAGAAAGAGTAGAAACTCTAAAACAGAAGAAACTGGATCTACTTCAGGAGAGATATTTCAAAGTAAAGTTTAAATGGCAGAAAAATCAGTTAGAGACAATAATTATATCCCTATTAAGAAGTTGACTCATGCCAAAAAACAGTAACAGTATTGTTTTTAATTTGTAGTGTTTGCTCAACTCCCCATTGTTAGGTCTCAAAGAAAGAGGGACAAATCACTGGCTGAAGTGCCTCCTAAAACATCAACGCAAATACTTGCAGCTCTCTGCAATATTACTCAGTACCTGTGCTCCTCCCAGCACTGCTCACCTTTCCCCTTCCCCTAAACCTTTCTATCTCCGGGACTGGCTTTCTGCTTCGTCCCTTCCCCCACTTACTGATCTCCATTTAACATAGCTATTTTGGACACTGGGTCTCTTGCCCTCTTGGATCCTAGCTGGTTCTCCTGGCTCTCTCTTGGTACACTTGCATCCCTCTCTTCTCTCGTATCACCTCCCAACCCCCAAAAGTCAAGCTCTGTCTGTTGACCATGTTCAATATAAACACTTCCAGATGTTTCTAGCTGTTCTCTCCCTCATATCTACAACAAACATCCTCTTCAAAACATACCTTGAGGCAGTCATGTTGTTTGATTTTTCCTATGAAGACTTGGGAACCAGATGCTGGGAAGAAAGCCTGCTAGCTCTGAGAGGCAGAGAAAGCACCCCGTTGACCTTCCTCCTCAGCTCATGTCCCAGAAGGAATGCCCCTCTCCCATGCCATCTTATAAAATCTCCTTTAAACTGAATTTCCCTCCTTCTTACTTCCTGTGTGTCTCTCTATCTATCCTTCTGGCATACTCTTATTCTCTGTGGTTCTTTTCTCAATAATTCTATAGTCACTTCTTGTCAAGTGGTTACTCTCTCTAACTCTTGACTTTATTTAATACTGTTTACACTACTCAGACTAAAAGCTCTTGCATTAAAAGTATGTGCTAAGCCTGAGCCACACCACAACAGCAACATTTTTTTTCCAGTAAATGACACAATCTCAAGGTACACACGGTGTGCTTAAGTACCCTGCAACTTAGTCATGCTCTCATTTGTTTTTCATCTGCTGCAGAAACCACCACGGATATAACACAAATTAGTTTCTTTTAAAGGCAGCTGATCTCTCTAAATTAAGCTGACTACTTGAATCTCTTAAGGTTTGTAGGGATAATTTCTTTCTGCTGACTTTTGCCTCCTACCCATTTTGGCTATAAATAATAGAGTCTTGATTCTTCTCTATTCAACTATTCTCAACTACTTGGTAAGTGTCTCTCTGGCTCTTAGAGCTACCATGTCTATGTGGGCATCTATACCCATGTAGTCATCTCTCTTTTCCCCCTTTTCTCCTCTACTTGATAAATGTCCTCCTGTAGCTGCCAACTTTGTCTGCTATTACTACAAAAGCTGCACCAATGTGCCAGCAAGTTTCTCTAACCCATCTGGGGGTTCCCAATCACATGGAAAGGGACATTTCTCCTCTGCTATTTAGGACATTTCTCTCAAGCAAGTCTTTCATCTGCTCTGGGACACCTGGAATAGAAATTTGTGTCATTAAGACTTCTCTTTGTGCATAGCTCCTTCTTTTTTTTTTTTTTTTTTGTTTTTTTTGTTTTGTTTTGTTTTGTTTTTTGTTTTTTGAGACAGGGTTTCTCTGTGTAGCCTTGGCTGTCCTGGAACACACTCTGTAGACCAGGCTGGCCTTGAACTCAGAAATCCTCCTGCCTCCTGCCTCCTCCTGCCTCCTCCTGCCTCCTGCCTCCTCCTGCCTCCTCCTGCCTCCTGCCTCCTCCTGCCTCCTCCTGCCTCCTGCCTCCTCCTNCCCCTGCCCCCCTACCCCCCTGCCCATGCCCCTGACCCTGCCCCTGCCTCTGCCTCTGCCTCTGCAGTGCTGGGATTAAAGGTGTGTGCCACCAAGCCCGGCGCATAGCTCCTTCTTAGAGCTTCCTCTAAGTCAGTCTCCCCTTAGGAGCTGCCTGGAATCCTGCAAATCTCAAAGCCAGTCTGAGCCACTGTATTATCTCTCAGCTCCCTTTTGGAGCTTTCCTCCACTTTGGAGTTCCATTTATGACCCTTTTTAGTTTGCTCCCCAGACTCAAGTTTTATTAAGGTCTCGCAGACTTACTGTAAATGGCTTAGCCTTGGTAAAGCTCCATGAGGAAAGATTGGCACACATCATTTCTGTATTATCTCTTATGGTAACAACCGCTACAATTACATAAACAAATGATTTCCAAATCTTTTATATCTAAATGTTCTTTTGCTACCCTTCCAAAAGTCTCTTGTCTCCAAAGTTTTCCTACTTTCTAGTCTTAAAAATCTTTTATCTCTGCTGGGCGTGGTGGCACAAGCCTTTAATCCCAGCACTCTGGAGGCAGAGGCGGGCGATTTCTGAGTTCAAGGCCAGCCTGGTCTACAAATTGAGTTCCAGGACAGCCAGGGCTATACAGAGAAACCCTGTCTCTCAAAAAAAAAAAAAAAAAAGAAAAAAGAAAAAAGAAAAACCAAAAACAAAACAAAACAAAACAAAAACCTCTTTTATCTCTACCATTTCTCTACTCTGAAAAATATCTTTTAAAACCATGCTATAGCCGGGCATGGTGACACACTCCTTTAATCCCAGCACTCTGGAGGCAGAGGCAGGCAGATTTCTGAGTTCGAGGCCAGCCTGGTCTACAAAGTGAGTTCCAGGACAGCCAGGGCTATACAGAGAAACCCTGTCTCGAAAAACCAAAAAAAAACAAAAAAACAAAAAAACAAAAAACAAAACAAAACAAAAACATGCTATATACTATCTCAAGATTTATAAGTTCATTGGACAGGGTTAAAAAAAATCTGTAACAAAATTTAACTTAAACCTATAACAAATCTTATAGGTAAAAAAAAAAAATCTACACATGGTTACTCTCTTTTTTGTTTGTTTGTTTTCCTGTCTTTCACTGGAACCTGTCCCTTCTGTCACCCTGGTTGTGTCAGAACTCTTCATAGGATCCTGAGATCCTGTGTATGTCAGAGGTCCTGGGAGGCAAACTGCCACTGGGATCCTGAAATCCTGGTTTGACCAATACTGCGATCCTGTGCGTGTTATATCACCTGGCAGTCGCGCTTCC
The DNA here is from genome assembly GCA_902729485.2 of Mus minutoides. Taxonomy (NCBI): domain Eukaryota; kingdom Metazoa; phylum Chordata; class Mammalia; order Rodentia; family Muridae; genus Mus; species Mus minutoides. The sequence continues at coordinate 27,950 of LR755218.1, forward strand.
TCAGGGTGTTGTGGGGCCTGGTGCAGAGCCAGCACCCAAGGTCTGCTCAGGGTACTGGCTCAGATTGGAAGGAACCCAGGCCACTGGATGTGTGGGATTCTTGTGTCCCTGGATCCTGGGACGTCCCAGTTACTTCTGTGTTGGGGTAAATGTATGGCCTGGGTGTGTTAGAGCACCTGTGATCCTGGGCATGTTAGAGCACCTGGAAGTTGAGCTTCCTCTGGTTGTAGTGAGGCTCTGTGCAGAGACAGAGCCCAAGGTCTGCTCAGGGTTTGGGCTCAGACTGGAGGGCAGTATTTGTTTTAAAAACAAATATATAGTCGAGAGGATCAACTATGATGGAACAGCTGACTCCATTTTTTTTTCTTTAGTCAACTCTTGATTTATTTCTGCCCTGGGATTTATGGGCTTGGCTTTAAACATGCCTCAGTCTGAAGGTTAAGATAAAGAAGAGCTTGATTTCCTTTTAACTCTTCTGCTCTCTAATCTTGTGATTTACATGTCATAAATTGTTTCCATTATGGCTTGCAACAAACCCACAACATATGCTTTCTTCCTAATCATAAAAATAAATAACTGCTAATGAAAGACCCACAACGTAAGGACTCTCACGTTCTGACTCAGGAAAGGTGACATCCCAAATCACTCACGGGAAACAGTCTTGATGTAAATCACATGAGGCTTTATTCGGGGAAAGCCAGAGCTCTGGGGATGACTCATATCCCAGAAATGGATAGAGGAGTCGACCCCGAGGGACAAGAGGACCCGGTATTTATGGTCCCTCAAGGGGGAAAGGAGGAGGTGGAGGAAGCAGGGACTTTCCTGATCTAACAATATCCATTCTTTCTAAAGAAGAAATGGGTACAAAGAAAATGTCATGGATACAAGGAAGATGAAATGGGTACACAGAAGATTGTCACACTCAGGTGCACAGGTGCAGAAGTGAAAATTTTCAATCTCAGTCCAGCAACTAAGCCACAAACACTTGGCAGTAAGCTGTATCTCAATCCATCAACCAAACCACAAACACTTGGCAGTGAGCTGTATCAGTTGGCAAATACATTAATTCAAAGAACAATATGGGCATACACACAGATTCATGCTATTATGCTCAGCTAGGTAAAAACTTTCTGCTAATAGTGAAATCTCTCTTCCCAGTTTCAGGGTCTTTGTGACCTGTTACATTTTTCTCAGGATCTTTTCACTAACTTCAAAAATTACACTATTATAATAATTTTCTCACTTTCTTATAAAAGTACCTCCTTACCTTTGGTTGAGGCTACATCTCCTAATCTTGAGGAGATTTGGCCTGGCTATTAAAACAAAATTTTTGCCTTGTAACATCTCGGTGTTGGCTCCTGGTTCTTGACACCATAAGACATAGCTTAGGTGTCTCATCACTGTCTGGAATAGTTTGTCTGAATATAACTGTTGAAATAAGCATAATCTAGTTTTACATATTGTTCTTATTTATAAATACAATGATTAACTTCTTGTTAAAATCATGATTTTATCAAGGTACATGTTTTACTTTCCAGGTGTTGATTTTGTTACATTCTTCTAAAACTTGAATTTTATTCTGTTTACTAGCTGACAAATGTTAACATTCAATGCTTTTATTTTAATTACTGTTAGTTAAATGTCAATTTTCATGTGTTAATAGTTTGGAAATTGAAGGGTTGGCTTTCTGACTTAACTAAAGAACATTAATATTGAAGAGATATTTTGGATCCATACACTGATGTAACAATTTGGTACTAGGGTTGTAGCTCAGTGCTAGTTGTGTAAGCATAAAGTTTATATAGCACTCACGTAAAAAGCTTGACACAGCATGCTTACAACCCTAGCACTGAAAGCAATAGCAGAGTCAGTTGGATCGCTAAGAATATCTGGTTAATAAGAAAACCCAAGGTTGATTAAGAGTCTCGGTCTCATAAAAAAAAAGAAAAAAAAAAGAAAGAAAGAAAGAAAGAAAGAAAGAAAGAAAGAAAGAAAGAAAGAAAGAGGAAAATGAATTGAGAAAGATATTTATCATTGAAATCTATAACACACACACACACCCATCATTCAAAACTAAGTAAAATAGTATATATGTATATATAGTTATTCCATGCAGGCTTCATAGCAAGAACGGGAAAATGATCCACCAAGAGACAAGGATGAAACTCTACTTAGCCAGATTTTATTGTCAATGGTGCTAGACAGCTACACAAGAACTTCTAGAGTCTGGCTCATATCGTTTTATTTTAGCCATATTTAAGCATAGTACAATTCTGTGGGGAAAGGGTATTCTGATAACATTTAATGCACCCTGGTGAGTACAGCAAAGCTTAAGACATGTTTACATTGAAGCTCTTGGTAAAGTCCATAAGGATGTATCTATAAGATGATTTTTGTTGTTGTTAGAAAGAATGCTCAAGATAAAGGTCTAAGGAGAATGACTGTAGTAAAATGATGCCTGTGATTATCAGAATTGGCCTGTGACTGGCCTGCCCCTAAGATAATAGAAATCACTTTGGCTGTTGTAAAGTGCAAATGACATCATTCATACAAATGTGTTTAATAGACTAAAAGTATTGCTCAATGTTTGAGGGGGGGAGAGAAGGTCTGAGATAAATAAAAACACATAAATTCTAGAAGATAGGGGAAGAAGCGCTCTCATCAGACAGCAAAGGAGTGGCAGGTTGTAAAACTACATTTTATTTCCTGGCATTCTAGGAAGAGTAGCTACACACCTTATCCCAATAAAGAGATAAGATATCTTTACTAGCTTCCCCACTGATTATCTGTGTGAACAAGGCCATTATGCTGTCTACTGATAGGTAACTGTTTCATGTATGGACTTTTTCTGTACCTTTCTTTTCTTTTCTAATATAGGGTTGAGAATAAGAACTTTTTTCCCCTTGTTCCGTTCAACCCCACTCTCTCCGCTCAACCCTGCTCGCTCCAGTCAGCCCCACTCGCTCTGATAGGCTCCGCTTGCTCCGGTTGGCCCCGCTTGCTCTGGTTCAGCCCCGCTCACTCCGGTCCTGCTTGCTCCCGCCATCCCCACTCACTCCAGCTGTCCCCGTTCAGCTTCGCTCACTCCGGACAGCCCCGCTCGCTCTGATTGGTCTCTCCAAGGATTCGTTTTATTATTATTATTCATAAATACGCTGTAGACGCACCAGAGGAGGGCGTCAGATCTCATTACGGGTGGTTGTAAGCCACCATGTGGTTGCTGGGATTTGAACTCATCACTTTCGGAAGAGCAGTAGGGTGCTCTTACCCGCTGAGCCATCTCACCAGCCCGAATAAGAACTTTCTAAGTTTAGTGTTAGTATGCCAGGGGGTGGTAGTAAACAAGTGTGGATGGGTACACATATGTGGGGCATTGGGCTATTCACAGACAGGCTGGTCTCCAGTCAAGCTTAGGTGTGGAACCCTGGGACCCGGTGGTGATGATTCACCTACATGGGACAGAAGGACAAGTCTCCTGGACTCAAGGCTCCTGTCGAAGTTACCATCCCCACAGCCCCCACAGGAGAAGCATGGCTTTTAGACATGTAGACAATGTCCCAAGCCTCTGACCTTCAGGCTAGACTCCTCCCAGTTATCTAGCAACAGTAAAATTACAACCCACCTAAGTAGGGCTGTTTAGCCCCACCTCACTCTCTCCTCAGGTTCTCCTCATTCTCTCTTACACGCACACACTCTCTCTCCCCTCCTCTCTAGCCTTTCCTCTTTCTCTCTCTTTTCCCCTTCCCTCCTCTTGGCCATGGCACGTCTCTTTCTCTCTCTCTCTTTTCCCCTGCCTTTCTACAATAAAGCTCTAAAACCATAGACTGTCTCTGTTCATCAAGGCCTGTTATGCTTGGACAATGGGATAGTGCGGCGCGCCTCCCTGCTTCCTCCGTCGACCAGCAAGAAAGTCACGCCACCACCAGGATCTTCTCAATCAGCTTTATTCAGGAGCGCCTTGATAGTTGATTCCCAGGACCCTGGACAGCAGCAGAGCTGCTGCTTTTATACACTCCCAGGGAAGGGGGAGGGGTGTCATAGTGGTTGCTGATTGGTGCACCAAGCCATACCTCATTTGCATGTGGCCCATTCATTGGTGCCACAAGCCACAGCCATTAGCATATTTTCCCTTCATTGGTACTACAAGCAGTGCCTCATTAGCATATTTTCCCTTCGGGAGGGGCTACTGCCTGAGGAGGCCTGAGGAGAGAGCTGCGCATGCGCACTAGGCTCTCCTCCCTGGCAGCCTGCCGGCCCCGCGCCATCTTGTAATGGGGCGGAGCCGCAGGCCTTCCCGGAGCCGGACGGCCTTCCCAGAGCCGGATGGCCTTCCCGGAGATCGGGCGGCTTCGCCGGTCAGGGCTCGGGCGGCTTCACCGCGGTCGGGGCTCCTCGGTCAGCGGGGCTCTCGTGGCGGCTCTCGCCACCTGCCTCAGTCGGCAGGGCTCGCGCGGAGGCTCTCTCGCTGCCTGCCTCCGTCGGCGGGGCTCGCTCTCGCCGCCTGCCTCGGTCGGCGGGGCCTCTCGGAGCCCGGGGCTTCTCGGAGGCTTTCACTGGGGAGGCCCAGGTGCGGCTTCCTACAGGATAGGCTTTCCTCTAAGGAGTCATTTCTAATCTCCTGTCAGAAGTCCTTCCAGTGCTCCAGCTATGGGCCAGACTAAGGACTCTCACCTGTGTGGGAAACTCTCTCCCTCTGTCCTCTCTCCTGTAACTCCAGGGCCAAGAGTGTTGCCCTAGGACCCCTGGTATTGAAAGGACCCTGTAGGGAGACCTCCACTCAAGTCATGGGATATTGGCGAACCCCCCAAGAACTCACAGAAGACCAGGCTTGATGCAAATTACATGAGGCTTTATTCGGGGAAAGCCAGAGCTCTGGGGACAACTCATATCTCGGAAGTGGATAGAGGAGTCGACCCTGAGGGAAAAGAGGACCCAGTTTTTATGGTTCCTCAAGGGGGAGAGAAGGAGGAGGAGGGAGTAGGGGATTTTTCTGAACTGACAATATCCATTCTTTCTACAGAAGAAATGGGTACACAGAAGATTTTCATGATCGGGTGCACAGGTGCAAAGTGAAATCTACCACAAACACTTGGCACTGAGCTGCATCTCAATCCACCAACCAAACCTCAAACACTTGGCAGTGAGCTATATCAGCTGGTAAATACATGCATTCAAAGAACAGTAGGGGCAAGCACACAGATTCAAGAAATGTTCAGTCTATTATATTTAGCTATGTAAAGGCTTTCTACTAATAATGAAATCTCTTTCCCAGTTTCAGGGTCTTTGAGACCTGTTACATTTTCTCAGGATCTTTCATTCCCCACTTCTTCTAGTAACTAGTTCTAATCTTAGGACTAGACTTCGACCTCTCCATCTAAGGTTTGTAGGGACAGGTATTGCTGTCTCAATACCATCAGCTGGACAGCACTAATTCTTTCCCTAACAAAGGTTACCAATCTATTAAGAATTAATGGGCCACAAGTTAGTAGCAAAAGCAAAATTATTATTGGGCCCATCAAAGTAGAAATGAGGGTAGTCAACCAAGGGGATTTATTAAAAAGTCCTTCAAACCATCTGGTCTGTGCTTCTCAGTCTATCTTCTTCCCTTCTAGTCTATCTCTCAACTTGCTCATAGTCTTCTATTACTCCAGAGTGGTCTACATAAAAGCAACATTTTTCTTTTAAGGCAGCACATAACCCTCCTTCTTCAGGGGCCTTTCCAGTGAGGTTCTGGATTCTCAGCTCAGTGTCGTTGGACGAGTACTGCGTCTTCCACCTGGAACTGGTGTGGCACCATCAAATCTCTAGGTTCATAGGCATCTTTGAGCTGTTCCCACGTGGTGTTTCTGACCACTTTTAGGGCTTTCATGTGTGCAAACAACAAAGGACCAGGGTTAAACTCTAGAGGTTCTAACATTTCCCCCATTTTAGTAAGCAGGGGTGGTCTCCCATACAGGATCTCATATGGTGTAAGCTTGAACTTCTCTGGGTGTTCCTGACATGGAACAAGGCAAAGGGAAGGAGAGCTGTCCAGTCATTTCTGCCGGTCTCTAAGGTCAATTTAGTCAAGGTCTCTTTTAGAGTTCTATTTATCCTTTCAGTATCAGTGGCTGCCCCTTGTCTACCCCCCACCCCCACCCCCATCGAGTGGGGTCAGTGACTTAGATGCCCACCCCGAGCCGAGTGGAAAGCATCTGGCAGCCCTCCCTTGTCCGCCTGCCTAGAGCATAGGAGGAACTCTGTCCAGACGTGGGCTATTCCCTCCCCGCTCTTCCCCTCTACCCCAGTCGCCCATACACATATGGGTGATTCAAATAACAACTAACTGTTGTTTAAAATTTACAATAATGTAATAAATACCTAACACCAGTTACTCTGCAAAGCTAGTAGAATTAGAGGTTTCATTATATGGTGAGATTTTAATATTGTTCTTGGGTCAAATCAGAATATGTTATTACACAAAATATTGATAACACAGATAATTTATTCCCCAGCATCCTTTCTTGGGGACTAGTAAAACTCTTCTTCAATCATTCACACAAGACCCCACTACTACAATATTGAATCAACTCCCAGTATCTCCTTAGACTGAACACAAGACTTTTGATGAAAGGATATCAGAGACACTGGCTTAAGCTACAAAAATCATTGAGGACTAATTTTATGCACACTATGTTCAGGAAGAGTGAAGTAGATTTCTGTATCCATTATGCAGCTCATGTGACAATTTTCTTACAAAATGATTTCACTTCATCAAAAATTACTTTTTCTGTTTGTTTTGTAATTCATCTTGTCAGAACTGAAAAGTTATAAGTACCTGACTCTCCTTATACAGCTCTTATAATAATAAACAAAATTAAGAGAATTTCTTTTGCTCTCTGGTGACGGGTTTATTTAAAGGATCCTTTGCCAACTGTGTGCGTGAGTGTCAGTGAAATTCTAAAAAATTAACTAAACTTACAATTGCTTGCATACTATTTAACATGTATGTATACAGGTTCAAGCAATAAACAAAATTAAAATCTGAAACTGCTATTATCTTATATTGACATAGATTGGGGATATGATATGATAATATATATATATATATATATATATATATATATATATATATATATATATATTGTTTTTTCAAGACAGGGTTTCTCTGTGTAGCCCTGGTTGTCCTGGAACTCACTCTGCAGACCAGGCTGGCCTCGAACTCAGAAATCCACCTGCCTCTGCCTCCCAAGTGCTGAGATTAAAGGCATGTGCCACCACACCCGGCGATAATAGATTGTTAATGTGCATAAGAGACACAGATGGTTCATTCCAGTTGGTGCCACCCTCTGCCGTCTTGGGCGAGATCTCTGCAGAGGGTCCCAAGGTCCCCAGAGGACTCTCCACACTTCTGGCACCCTAGCACACCCAGGATCTTGAGATCACTGACAAGCAGAAGGAAACAATTGTTCCAAAAAACAGAGGGTCTTGTGGTAGCAGCAACAGGGTCAAAGGACAAAGGCAGGCCCTAGCACACGCAGAATATTGGGATCACTGAGACCAGTCTACTCAGGAGAGCACGTGGGTGGCAGAAGCAACAGAGCTTCTTGGACAGGGTCCCTTCAGGCCTTCATCCTCAGCCAGGAAACAGCTGAGACCCAGACCCCTGGGCACCTTTCCTGCCAGAGGAGAGTTGGCCTCCAGGGAGGGCTCTGACCCCAGGACTCAGGGGTTCCAGACTTCTGTGCACCTTTCCTGCAAGAGGAGAACTTACCTGCAGAGAGTGTTCTGAACACTGGGACTCAGGAGAGAGTTGGTCTCCCAGGAGTACTGACAGAGGCTAAAGAATCACAGGAGGAACATGCTCCAGCCAGAGACAGCTAGAACATCTAACACCAGAGAGTACCAATGGCAAAAGGCAAACAAAAGAATCTTACTAACAGAAACCAAGAACACTGGGCATCATCAGAACCCAGTACGCCCACCACACCCAAAAGGTAAGATTAGGATTTAAAATTATATCTCATGATGCTGGTAGAGGATTTTAAGAAGGGCATTAATAACTCACTTAAAGAAATACAAGAGAAGCCGGGCGTGGTGGCGCACGCCTTTAATCCCAGCACTCGGGAGGCAGAGGCAGGTGGATTTCTGAGTTTGAGGCCAGCCTGGTCTACAAAGTGAGTTCCAGGACAGCCAGGGCTACCAGAGAAACCCTGTCTCAAAAAACCAAAAAAAAAAAAAAAAGAAATACAAGAGAACACTGCTAAGCAGGTAGAAGCCCTTAAAGAGGGAACACAAAAATCCCTTAAAGAACTACAGAAAAACACAACCAAACAAGTGATGGAATTGAACACAACAATCCAAGATCTAAAACTGGAAGTAAAAACAATAAAGAAAATCCAATAGGAGACAACTGTGGGTGGCACCATCTCTTTGGCAGATAGTCCTGGGCTGTATAAAAAAAGAAATGCTAGCTATACTTGAGGCTGTGAGCAAGTCAGCAAGTTGTGCTCTTTTATAGATTTCATAGATTTCAATTTGTGCCCTGAAAGCTAAGTCAGTCCTTTAATTAGAGATTATTCCCATTGAGTCCTTATGTTAGTTACTTTTCTCAATTTTGACAGTTATCTAGCAAAACATCTGTAGTGGCTATCCCTGGTTGTCAACTTGACTATATTTGGAATGAGCTACAATCCAGATTTGGAAGGCTCACCAGTGACCCTAACCTGGAGGCTTGGATATAGAAGTCTCTGATCTGGATCTTGGTATGGAGGTCTTGATAGCATACCAGCTATGGATTCCAGAAGATTAAGACAGAGAGTTCTCCGAGCTCAAGATTATCTAGGATTAAAGGTGTGAGATTAAGACAGAAATCCCCGAGCTCAAGATCTCCTAGGATTAAAGGTGTGATGGCACACACCTTTAATCTGGGTTACACCTTCTGCTGGAGAATATATAAGGACACTGGAAGAAGGGAGAGTGGCACTCGCTCCTTCACCTGTTCACCGTGTGGGACTGAGTAACTGCTAGATCCTTGGACTTCCATTCACAGCTACTACTGAACCATTGTTGGGAATTGGACTGCAGACTGTAAGTCATCAATAAATTCCTTTACTCCTTAAGTTCTGTGACTCTAGAGAACCCTAACTAATACAACATCTTTTTAAAAAATTTTAAAAATTTTATTAGATATTTCTTCATTTACAATTTAAATGCTATCCTGAAAGTCCCCTATACCCTCCCCTCACCCTGCTCCCCAACCCACCCACTCCCCCTTCCTGGCCCTGGCATTCCCCTGTACTGGGACATATAATCTTTGAAAGACCAAGGGCCTCTCCTCCCAATGATTGCTGTTTAGGCCATTTTCTGCTACATATGCAGCTAGAGACACAAGCTTAGGGGGTACTGGTTAGTTCATATTGCTGTTCCTCCTATAGGGTTACAGATCCCTTCAGCTCCTTGGGTAATTTCTCTAGCTCCTCCATTGGGGGCCCTGTGTTCCATCCAATAGATGACTGTGAGCATCCACTTCTGTATTTGCCAGGTACTGGAATAGCCTCACAAGAGACAGCTATATCAGGGTCATATCAGCAAAATCTTGCTGGCATATGCAATAGTGTCTGGGTTTGGTGGCTGATTATGTTATCGATCCCTGGGTGAGGTAGTCTCTCACTCTCTCTCTCTCTCTCTTTCAAGAGACAGGGTTTCTCTGTGTAGCCCTGGCTGTCCTGGAACTCACTTTGTAGACCAGGCTGGCCTCGAACTCAGAAATCCACCTGCCTCTGCCTCCCAAGTACTGGGATTAAAGGCATGTGCCACCACCGCCCAGCGAGGTAGTCTCTTGATAGTCCATCCTTTTGTCTTAGCTCCAAACTTTGTCTTTGTAACTCCTTTCATGGGTATTTTGTTCCCTATTCTAAGGAGGAATGAAGTATCCACACCTTGATTTTCTTGTGTTTTGAAAATTGTATCTAAATCACTTTCTCATTTGCCCTAAAAAATAAAATAAAATAAAATAAAATAAAATAAAATATCCTTCTGTTTCTGATCTGAGCCACTTTCATTCTCCTACTCCTGAGGAGACTCTAAGTCTTGAATGGCCGTAATTTATTATTATTATTATTATTATCATTATTATTATTATTATTATTATTATTATTATTATTATTATTATTTTGCCTTCCAACATCTAAGTGTTAGCTCCCGGTTTTTAATAGCATAACAGTGTTATAAAGCCCCTGAAAGGAACACTTGAAAGTGTGGTTAATGACTTAAAGAGGAGGCTAGAAATTTACAGTCTCTGGGGCTTGGAGGGAGTTAAAGGAAAGACAGTAATGAGAAGGGAACAAAAGGCTGGAAAGCCATGGGAAGAAGCTCTATTAGCTAGAGCTTTTCCCCCTACCCCCACCCCCCCAAAAAATTCTGGGATTTCTTAGAAAGAGCCACTTTCCCTATTTAAATACTAATGACGTAATTACCCTAGCTGGATAGAACTATATTTTCCCAAAATTATGTCATTATCTAAACATTACCTTCCATTTCCATGAAGCATTTTCCTTCATTAGTGGATTTCCTTTTAAGTTCTAGTGAAAGGAAGTTACTCAATTTGATTGTCATTTTTCTCTTCTGTATATATTTGTGTTTCTTTAGTCTTTAATTATACATACAAAAAATCCACAGTAATGGTATTGAGGAAAATTAAAGAATTAGTTACATATATTGGATGAGTAATTATTTGTAAACTCTTATAAGGAACCCCCTTAGATAGAATCAAGAGTGCAAAAATGGGGCCAGGAGCTAGCTCAATTGCTAAAGTGCTTGCTAAGCAAGCATGAAGACCTGAGTCCAATCTCAGAACTCACTTTTTAAAAGTCAGACACGGTGGTGCTTATAATTCCCACACTGGAGAAGATAAGACTTTCAGCTCACTGGCTAATAGTCAACTAAGAATACTTGGTGAGTTCTAGGCTAGTTTAAAATCCATGTCTCAAACAAACAAAACAGTGATTATCACCTGAGAATTAACACCTAAGGTTGTCCTCTGATCTTTGAATGCACAGGCTTATGTGTACACAAGTACCCACATACATGAGTACAGCAATTCACACACATGAAAGACATAATAAAAACAATAATTATTTACCTTAAGATAGGTAATTGCGGCTTTTTTGGCACCTTTTATGAAATTTTAAACATCCAGATAAATTCTTGCCAAATTTCTCCATTTTTCTCAGGTAACATCACTGATGTTATACCTCTCTGGTCTAACTCTATAGGGAATACAATATTTACACATTAACATTCCTGGAATTTCACCATACAGGGCAGGGAAGATGGTTAATTTAGTATTGTGCTTATTACACAAGCATGAGGATCAAAGTTTAATTCCTAGAACTCCCGAAAAAAGCCAAGTGTGGTAGCATGTACTTTTTTTTAATTTTTTGAGACAGGGTTTCTCTATGTAGCCCTGGCTGTCCTGGAACTCACTCTGTAGACCAGACTGGCCTTGAAATCAGAAATCTGCCTGCCTCTGCCTCCCAAGTGCTGGGATTAAAGGCATGCGCCATCACTGCGCATGTACTTTTAATGTCAGTACTTGGGAAGTGGAAATGGGTATTGTAGCAAACATTTTTAATCACAGCAGAATTGGACAGATCTCTGAGTTTGACTTCAGTCTGTTCTACAAAGCAAGCTCTTGGACAGTCATGGATTCAGGAACATCCTGTCTTGAAAAAACAAACAAAAAAATTGGCAAAGGTATTGGGAGAAAGAAAAGGGGACTTGTGACATACTTTAGTCAGTAAATGCCTACCATTCAAGCATAAAGACCTGAGTTCCCAGTGAAAGTCTCACAATGTGAAGACCCCCATGTTCTGATTCAGGAGAGGTGACACCCCAAATCACTCACGAGAAACGATCTTGATGCAAACAGCAAGAGGATTTTTATTCAGGGAAAGCTAGAGCTCTAGGGACAACTCATATCCCAGAAATGGATAGAGGAGTTGCCCCCAAGGAGAAAGGGGACCCAGTATTTATGGACCTTCAAGTGGGAAAGGAGGGGGAGAGAGTAGGGGATTTTTCTGATTTAACAATATCCATTCTTAGGATGATTTCTAAAGAAGAAATGGGTACAAGGTACAAGGAAGATGTCATGCTCAGATGCACAGTAAAATTTTTCAATCTCAGTCCAGCAACTAAACCACAAACACTTGGCAGGAAGCTGTATCGGTTGGCAAATACATGAATTCAAAGAACAGTCAGGACATGGGCAAAAACACAGATTCAAGGAACATTCAAGCTATTATGCTCAGCTATGTAAAGGCTTTCTGCTAATAGTGAAATCAATTTTTCCAGTTTCAGGGTCTTTGTGACTCATTATATTTTTCTCAGGATCTTTTTACCAGCACCCCCTAAGAAGCTGCACATGATGGTGTACTTATAATACCAGTGCTGAAGAGGCAGAGACAGGGTGATACCTGAGACTTGTTGGTCAGGCAGTCTAACTAAATCAGCGAGCTCCAGGTCTTAGTAAGTGTAAAGACCACCTGTAAGCCACCTGTGGCCTACCTAACTGGGTTCCTGAGTGGGAGGCCGGAGCTGTATGGGAGTAAACAGCAAGAGAAATAATGAAGGCCAAGACAAGCACTCTGTTCAAGGCCCCAAAGTTTACTGAGAGTCTGTGCTTATAAAGAGGGTAGGCCCATCCCCCACCAGTCCATTCTTGATGCCGGGAGCCAGCCTGTAGGCGATCTGCAGGGTGTGTTTCTGGAATGCCTCAAGGGCTTCTTAGCAAGAAGCAGAGTCTTGGGGAAGAGCAGCAGTAGTTGGCAAATAGAGCCATCAAGGTCAGAAGGCTCTACCCTGGGTAATCTCCTTCTTAGTGGCAGCAAGGTCAAGGCTAGATCAGCCTGCTTTGAGGCTGAGGAAGGCTACAATTTCTCCCTTTTAATATATAATAAAAATTAGCTGAACTGAGATATAAAATATATTTATGCTCCATATTCCTGCCTGGGAGTTATGGTGGCTGACAGCCGCGCCTGGCCTGGGGACTCAGATTTTCCCAAGCTATTCTTATCCATCAAGGAGAATATATGCAGTTTGTTTGTGCTTATTTTGCACAAACATGGCTCTGTGGTTTATTAATAAACCATGGCCTCTTGGCAAGTAAGAGACCCTATCTCAAAACAAGATAGGCTACTCCTAAGGAATACATACATATAGGACCCATACAACAGCATATATGTGAACATGTAGACACTAGCATACACCACAAAAAAGCAAAAGGAAAGAAAGAAAAAAAGAAAGACAGACAGACAGACAAGAGAGAAAGGGGGAGAAAAAAGGGAGAGAGAAAAGAGGGGTCATTAGTAACTGTCCTTTGTGCGGTTCCCAGAGTCTTCAATTTAATTGAGTGTCTTCATTATTATTTATTGGACTCTCACACAAATAGAGAGACTGAAATTATGAAACAGCTGAAGACATTGAGAATGCCTTTGCCCAAGCTCTTCCTTTCTTTAATTTCACATCAGACATGAAGTATAATTGAAAAGCTTGGTCAAAGTCTTGCTGAGCCTGTTTAAAAATGTAAAAACTCGCGCCGGGCGTGGTGGCACACGCCTTTAATTCCAGCACTCAGGAGGCAGAGACAGGTGGAGTTCGAGGCCAGCCTGGTCTACAAAGTGAGTTCCAGGACAGCCAGGGCTATACAGAGAAACCCTGTCTTTAAAAACCAAAAAAAAAAAAAAAAAAGGCTGATGGCTCAGCGGGTAAGAGCACTGACTGCTCTTCCAGAGGTACTGAGTTCAAATCCCAGCAACCACATGGTGGCTCACAATCATCTGTAATGAGATCTGATGCCCTCTCCTGGTGTGTCTGAAGACAGTTACAGTGTACTCATATAAATAAAATAAATCTTTAATAAAAAAATGTAAAAACTCATGTTGAAAAGAGAGTTCACATCTATGGCCAGCTGGCTGAACAGGTTTTCTATATGTACCACTTGTAAATCTTCCTTAGTCAGCTGTTCTATGGCAGGGGTATCCTTTACATCTTCACTGTGGGTAAACAGAAATTTGTATATCTTCTTGAGAAATTGCTCCATCTGTTGAGTAGAGTGAGACATGGAATAAAAATAAAGATGTTTTTCTTCCTATTACACTTATTACTCAAAGAATTAAAGTCAAATTATGTTAGTCATTCTAAATTAAGTTCTGTATAAAGAAGAAAAATGTTATTGACTCTGATGTGATATATATCAGTCTTATAGCTGGTCCTAACTTTAACTGTGAAAATGGGACCTGAAATTCCTCCTGGTTTAGATTTGCTCACAGAAGGCTAAAAAGATCAAAATATGGTGGAGAAGCTATAACCTGATATGTTTAAAGCAGCTGGCAGACATTGATACTGTACAATTTGCCTTAGAACTATGAAGAATCTTACTATCTTCCTAGATACTATAGTCATTTATGATTATTTAGTAGAATGTTACTGTCTTCACATTCTGCTTATCATTAAATTAATTCATAAAAAGGAAAAGATGAATACATCTACACTGGGCCATAGAGGCCAGATATAGATTAAAGATAATTATATATCAAGATTCTTAGTGACAAATGTAATGTGGTCCCCCTCCCCCCATGCTGGCTCCAGGCTGGGAGTTCAGACCTGATGCCCCTGAAGGTATGCCACAGGAAGCCACAAATTGAAGGAGGGAGGGAGCCATGAATCTAAGTTTTATGGCACATATGTGTAACTCAGTATTTACAGAGTAGAATCAGGAGGATCAGTCATCAGTGGCTGCATACTAAATTTGAGGACAACCTGGGCTACACATAGAACTGAAAAGGGAAGGGAGGGAGGAAGGGAGGCAGGGAGGAGAGAGGGGAGAGAGAGAGCAAGAGCGAGCAAGAGAGAGCAAAGGAGAGAGAGAGTCAAATACATGGTTTCTAGGATAAAATATTAAAGAAGATTGAAATCAAATACTGCAATGTTATGATTGAAAGTATAGTTAGACAGTCATTTATTGGCTACGCCCTCAAAGGAAGACACAGAAGATATGACCCTTGCTGTCAAAAGGCTCACAATCTACTGGGAACGTGCCCACAAACACTGAATACAATGCAAAGTCTGGGCATTTCTACAGGAGTTACATAGTATAATTAACAAGGGGATAAACATTGATGGTTATTCTAAACTGTAGATTACACAGATGGTAATATATGACAGTGGTATTAGATTCTAAATCACAAATATTCATTATCAATCATCTCTATTTTAAAAATTAATATAATTTAAAAATCAAAATGGCCTGGATGCCTTAAGAACCCTGAAATTTTGAGCTCTCTTCCTCTTACCATGTTTTTCACAGAGGACAAACCAGGTTGGCAAACTGTATAAAATAGTAGGCAGTTACTTTCCAAACATGGCCTGAAACCATCCCAAGGATCTACAGAAGATGGCTGACATAATTTTTCTTCTTCCTCCAGACATTCTTGCATTTCTTTTATGAGTTTCAGGGCCTCCTGGTTAAAATGTACAAGCATAGGTCTCATTTTCATTTCCCGAGTCTGTGTCTACCTTAGTTAGGTTGCTAAATTAGCTCAGTTGGTAACATGCTTGATTGCCTTGCATTCACAGAGGCCAGGTACCACCTAAACAGGCATGGGGGCACAGACCTATAATTCTAGTTCTCAGATGGAGGAAGAGGGAGGATCAGAAAATCAAGGTTATCCTTGGCTACCTAGTGAATTCAAGGCCATCCTTCTCTACTCAAGACCTGGTTTCAACAGAAATTAATTTTAAGACCCTCTCCAGTCTTGTCACCTTCACCCTCCTTTCTGCTGATAGATCTACCACAGCGATTTCTGTTTGATAAAGTCTTCTGAATGAGTCCTTATTGAAGACCATGAAAATCCCATTGTTCATTGGCTCACCAATATTTAGTGAATACTTGCTATATGATGGACATTGCACTAAATGTGGGTGTTCCTTATGGGGGAACCTCTGTGATTACTTTTTGATTTCTCTATTTGCATAGTTAGCCTGTGAGGGATACAGAAGTTGGAATCTAAGTTTTAGAAAACTGATATTTTAATTCTTTAATTTAAGCTTTCTCAAACCATTGGATGCATTTAGACACTGCAAGAAAGCAGACTATTGTATATAACCAAAGAGTTACAGTGTGTGGTTTTTTCTTGTCCGTATTCCAAGCACGCCCCCTTGTGGTAATGGCTGTACAAGGCTAGGTCCTGTTACTGTTGGTAAGGAGCCAGCTGCAATGACACCCGTCCAAGTTCTACCTCACAGATCTATAGCAAAAGGGCCTTTCCCCCCTGTATCCCTGATTAGACCCCTGAACTCACTGCTCTAGTGGACTTCCTGCCTGAGATTGAGTTTAGGAAAATAAGGACTGTACCAGGCCTCAGAGCTAAGGCACCTCTCAAGTGAAAAACACATGGGAGGAAAGTTTTTGTTCTTAAAACCAATTTTTGTAGGCTTTTGTTTGCTTATTTTCTGAAATAGAGTTTTACTATATAGTCCAAGTTGGTCCTGATCTTCCTGTATCACTATCCCAAGTGCTGACATTACAGATTACATGCATGTTCATGGTGGATGTGTGTGTGTGTGGTGGATGCATATTTATGTGTGTGTGCATGTGCATGTGTGGAGGCTAGAGATAGAAGTTAGATGTCTTTCTCTCTTGCTCTTTTCATAAAGGGTTTGTTCACTAAACTCTGGGCCTGGATCTCACCAATTAGTGGGACTAGCTAGACAGCAAGACCCTGTCTCTGTCCCACCCCTCTGCCCCAGTGCCTGGGGTTAAGTGCTTCTGTTCTGGCTTTTTGTGCAGGGTACTAGGGATAGCATAAGCTCAGATCCTCATGCTATACTGCATAATTAAACCCACAAATATTAGCCCAGCTCTAATAATCTTCTATGTCTCCTATGCCTGGATTGGCTCTTTCAGAGCTCCTCATTGTAGGTTTCTGGTGATGTTTGCTATAACCTACATAGGAATCCCAACAGGACATGATCCAGACAGGGTTTGTAAATAAGTGTATTTTCATGCAATCTAAGTCTTTTCAGAATAGTGTGGGAACCTTGAATGGGTTGTTTCAGGCTGGAGACATGTCTGAGTAATTAAGAGGGCTTGGTGCTCTTCCAGTGGGCAAGATTTTGGTTTCTACCACCCACATCTAGTGGTAGCTCTAGGGCATCAAATGCCTCTGGTCTCCTGCACACACACACACACACACACACACACACACACACACACACACAGGAGGTTGGTCTGAAGCTGCTTGTATTCAAATGCTAAAAATTCAGTACCTGAAGACCTAGTTGCTCCAAGATAAGTGGGAGCTCACATATACCAGTTTTTGTTGTGTAAGCCTTGCTCCCCAATTTAAAACTGTTGGTTAAATAAATAATAATTGGTGATAGCCAATTACAAATGGGGTGCATACTGGTTGGCAGTTGCAGGTAGGGAAACAAGATGAGGCAGAAGAGAATGAGGAGGAGGAGGAAGAGGAAGAAGAAGATGAGGAAGAGGAGAGAGAAAGAGTGTGGAGAACTTAGGAGTGGTATCTCATTTATTTATTTATTTAATTTTAGTAATAGGGACTAGAATCCACTGATCTCACCAAAAGTTCCAAACACTTCTGATTCAATATCTTAATTCAGAGGACACTAAAAATGAAGCATTTTGAAAAAGCAGTCTTTTAAGCCAGGTATCAATCCTCAAATCCTGTATTCAGGAAGATGAAATTCTGAAAAAAAAAAAAAAGGAAGCATTTTGAAAAAGCAGTCTTTTAAACCAGGTATCAATCCTCAAATCCTGTAATCAGGAAGATTATCTGGAAGATGACTAGATAACAAATATAAAGCTTTCTTCATCTTCTCTAAACTAAACTGCTCTCCAGAAAATGTAATATAGGGATAGAAGTCACTAATTTATTACACATATGTATTGTTGCAATTTTTATAGTCCAAATGTGCTTAAGAACAGATAGTTTCCAGTGATGGTACCTGCTTTTCTTCTTTGCATTTCTTCAAGGTTTTCATCAGTTTGGCGTGTTCCTCCTCTCTCCTTTCCATCATGATTTTCATCTGCTTACTGCCAATCAAAGCCTTCTTCACCTCTCCTTCTACATCTGCCTCTCCTACCTCTGGAAGACCTAAATGACATGTTTGGGCTAGGCAGTGGTGGTGCATGCCTTTAATCCCAGCACTTGGGAGACAGAGGCAGGCAAATTTCTGACTTCGAGGCCAGCCTGGTCCTCAGAGTGAGGGTTCCAGGACAGCCAGGGTTATACCCTGTCTTGAAGAAAAAAAAAAGCATGTTTGTTTGGTATTTCTTTTAACCTGATCATATTATAAAACAGTAACTTTACCAGTTTTGGAACCTCTAAATAGAGGCTTTTAGAGTTTTTAGCTCTAAAGCACTCCATGAGAAATTTGCCACTCTGATGCCTGCCTTCTGCTTCTCCTGAATAAATCTGAGCTTATTTGGTCTCAATCTTGTCATTTCCCACAACCCCTGCTTTCCTTTAGCCACTTTTTTTCTATCACTGGAGACTCAAGTAGGTTTTTTATTAGAAAACAAATCTGAATTTTCTTGAAAGTTTATATGAAATACCCATTTGAGGACTTCAAATACAGTGAACAATTTCTCTTTTTCAATTATATTTACCTCCCTAAAAGCCAACAGACTGAGAACATATGTCATATAACACAAGGTTCACTAGTAACCTAATAGAAGTCTCTTCTGTACCATTAACTGGCCCTTGGTAAGTATACTTCCATTCTGTTCCTTCTTTAGCCAGTGTGTCAAGAGAGAGCTTCCTGACTTCAGCCATCTCAGGAACAAAATCCACCTTGCTGGCATGGACAAAATTGAGTTCATGTCCCCAGGCCCTGGAACTCAACTCCTATCCTTGCTTCTTCAGATATTTCGTGTTTGTCTGTTAACCAGTAAAGGATCCAAAGAGGGAAGTTGCCATTATCCTGTTATCTAAGTAGGCACATAAGTCACAAATGTGCTGCCTGTCTTAGTTGACTACATGCAGCTTGCCCACTTCTTTGTTCCCTTATCACTCTAGATTCCAGGTCAGAGTCCAGCAAAAGCTGACTTAAGGACCCTAAAACCAGGTAACCTAGATAAGGCCTGATCAGCAATGTTAAATTCCTGGTTTAACCCCTCATGTCAAAATATGACTGGTTAATGCAACAGCTCACCCTACTCCCCCTCGCTTTGTGTTCCCATCCTATAACAATGTGTACATGTCTGCCTTGGGGACACCATTCTGATCCCTAACTAGACACCTCCTTGCACATGCAGAAAATAAAGCTTTCATTTCAAGCTTCTGTCTCTGAAGTGAGTTTTCATGGTTTCTACCCTGACCCCAAGAAATGTGGCATAATGATGATATTATTCTAGCCTCTGAACTTAATTACAGACTCCAACTCAACTCCATCTTAGCTAATTTATTTGCTAAATGTTAAATGCCCCAAATCTATATCACCAAACAAAGGTCACAAGTCAATGGGCAGAGAACAACCAGATTCATTGCTACGACAACCTACCCCTTGACTAATTACACAGACTATTTTAATAATTTTGAGTTTTTTAAATGCAAGGAAAGTATTTTGCTGTTCATTAAAGATGTGTGAAGATGATACCAAATATCTGGATAATACAAAAGAGAATGCAGACAAAAAGTTGGCAAGTTTCATCTGCATAATACAAAATATATGAATATGTGAACGCTATTTTATCCAGATGCTTGACATTATGAGCACTTGGTTTAAGTCCTGGAGAACTTTTTACTGTGACATGTAATGAATATGCTTATCTTTCAATTGCAAGGCCCTATAAATATCAGCAGGACAGGATAACATGCAAACAGGGCAGATAAGCCAAACATACTCTTCAAGTTTCCATCCGTAGCATCTGTCTCCTTCCAAGTAGGCGCACTCTCACAATATTTCAACCACAGCAGATACACAGAAAACACCAAAGAGTGGTGGCTTCATGGTCCAGTGTTCCTATGAAGGGAAAACCAACCTGTTCTAATGCTTTCCTTGAAGGTACTCTCTTGAGTAGCAATTGAAAACACATGGTGCTCCAAAGCACTTTTCTGTCAATTTCTCTTTATTACTTTAAACACTTTGTGCTAATATGTTTGGCACATAAGGACACATAAACTATCAGTTCAAAGACTAACAAACTCATTTAGTTCCATTTCATCTACATTCTTCCTGACAATTAAGTGTGTGCATGAAGCTGGGCATGGTAGTGCATAGACACTGGGGCAATAGGTAGCCTGGGCCACATAGCAAGACCTGCCTCAACAACCACAACTGTGATAATATCATATGTGTGTGTACTAGAAAGCCAAGCCAATGAATAATAGGATTCATAGAACTATAGAGTCTAAATTTCATTGGCTTTTCTTATCAACAGCAAGGGTGTCTGAAGGCAGAATTGAAGTATGTCAGGGAGATGTTTTATGTCCAAAATTATCAGTCTTCCTGTCTCTATATTCCATGTGCTTGGATTTTAGATGTGTTAGAGCATTCTCATACTTCTTGCAAACCTATCACAATATACAATGTGCGGTTAAGCTTTTCTGAGACAATGACCTCTCTTTTTTTTCTTTTCTTTTTTTTTTTCTTTTTTTTTGGGGGGGGGGGGTTCAAGACAGGAATTCTATGTATATCCTTGGCTGTCCTGGAGCTCACTTTGTAGACCAGGCTGGCCTCGAACTCAGAAATCCGCCTGCCTCTTCCTCCCGAGTGCTGGGATTAAAGGCGGAGCCACCACGCCCAGCTTTTTTTTTTTTTTTTTGACCTCTCTTTTAAGCATAGTTTATGAGCAGTTCTCTTTGATGTTTTTTTTGGGGGGACAAGAACTCATTCTGTAGCCCAGGCTATCATAGACCTGTGTTGCACAGATGGTCTTGAACCATGACAGTCCTGCCTCAGCCTCCCAAGTGCTGAGATTACACCTTCCAATGGTTTATGCAGCTACCTCACCTCATCACCCACATGAGTTTAGCAGACTCAGGTTCAGAGCAAGGCCACTGGTACAGGCGATTTTTGAAGGGGAAAAAGCAGCATGCTTTGCCTATTGACAGACAGGCAGTAGGAAGACACACACAATGAGTGGAGACCTGTCTGGTAAAAGTCAGAACGCATCTAAAGGAATCTACACAATGTTTTTTCGGGATATCTTCCTTCTGAAGAATCAGTCTCCATACTGGAACTTAAACCTGGAAGTTTATATGACATTCTTCGAGATCTACAATGGGAAGGTGTTTGATCTGCTCAACAAAAAGGCCAAGTTACGTGTGCTGGGGGACAGCAGGCAGCAGGTGCAGGTTGTGGGACTTCAGGAGTACCTGGTTATCGGTGCTGATGATGTCATCAAAATGATCAACATGGGCAGCACCTGCAGGACTTCTGGACAAACATTTGCCAACTCCAATTCCTCCTGCTCCCACATCTGCTTCCATATTCTTCGAGTTCAAGGGAGATTACATGGCAAATTCTCTTTGGTGGATCTGGCAGGGAATGAACGAGGGGCCGACGTGCCTAGTGCTGACTGGCAGACTCACATGGAGGGTGCAGAAATTTACAAGTCTCTCCTGCCTCTGAAGGAATGCATCCGGGCTCTGGGACAGAACAAGGCTCATACACCGTTCTGTGAGAGCAAGCTGACACAGCTGCTGAGGGCCTCATTCGTTGGGGAGAAATCAAGGACCTGCATGATCACCATGATCTCGCCAGGTATAAGCTCCTATGAATACACGTTAAACATGCTGAGATACACAGACAGAGTCAAGGATCTAAGCCCCCACAATGGGCCCAGTGGAGAGCAGCCGCTTTAGATGGAAACAGAAGTGATGGAAGCCAGCTCTAATGGCACTTCTCTGGCAATGAAGAGGAGGAGCTGTCTTCCCAGATGTTCAGCTTTAATGAAGCCATGACTCAGATCAGGGAGATGGAAGAGAGGGCCCTGGAAGAGCTCAGGGAGATCATACAGCAAGGACCAAGCTGGCTTGAACTCTCTGAGATGACGGATCAGCCAGACTATAACTTGGAGACCTTTGTGAACAAGGCAGAATCTGCCCTGACACAGCAGGCTAAGCAGGCTAAGCACTTCTCAGGCCTTCGTGAAGTTATCAAGGCCCTGTGCCTAGCCGTGCAACTGGAAGAACAGGCTAGCAAACAACAGCAAAAAACCCGGCACCAATGATGACTTCAAATAAAGATCTGTTTGATAACACACTAGCCTCTTCCCCTCCCCCCAAAACTTGGGGCACCTTCTGGCTTTGGTTAGGAACTGAGTTGGACAGGCTGGGTAAACGTCAGGTACAGGGCATCATGACCAGGAAAGCTGGGGAGAGACGATGTTCTTTTCCTTGGTTTGGGGCAGGAAGAAGTTTTGTTTTGTTGTTTTGTTTTGTTTCGTTTCGTTTTTTCGAGACAAGGTTTCTCTGTGTAGCCCTGGTTGTCCTGGAACTCACTCTGTAGACCAGGCTGGCCTCGAACTCAGAAATTCGTCTGCCTCTGCCTCCCGAGTGCTGGAATTACAGGCGTGTGCCACCACGCTCAGCTTCATTTGTCAATTCTTGATCTTACAGCATAAACTATAGGTGTTCTGTTTAGAAAATTTTCTTTTGTGCTAATGTGCTTGATCCTTTTCCCCACTTTCTTCTCAATTAGTTTCAGTGTATCTGCTTTTATGTGGAGGTCCTTGATCCATTTGGACTTGAGTTTGTTCAAGGAGATAAAAAAGGATCAATGCACATTCTTCTACATCCTAACCTCCAGTTGAGTGAGCACCATTTGTTGAAAATGCTGTCTTTTTTCCACTGGATGGTTTTAACTCCTTTGACAAAGATCAAGTGATCATAGGTGTGTGAGTTCATTTCTGGGTTTTCAGTTCTATTCCATTGATCTATCTGCCTGTCACAGTACCAGTACCATGCTTTTTTTTTTTGTCATGATTGCTTGAGGTCAGAGATGGTGATTCCCCCAGAAGTTCTTTTATTGTTGAGAATAGTTTTCACTATCCTGGGCTTTTCATTATTCCAGATGAATTTGGAAATTGCTCTTTCTAACTCTCTGAAGAATTGGTCTGGAATTTTGTTGCATTGACTATATAGATTACTTTCAGTAATATGGCTATTGTTACTATAATAATCCTACCAATCCTTGAGCATGAGAGATCTTTCCATCTTCTGAGATCTTGGATTACTTTCTTTAGAGACTTGAAGTTCTTATCATAAAGATCTTTCACTTACTTACTTAGAGTCACAACAAAAAATTTTATATCATTTGTGAATATAGTGGGAGGTGGTTTTTTCCTCTAATTTCTTTTGGGGGGGGGCATTGAGACAGAGTTTCTCTTAAGCCCTGGCTGTCCTGGAACTTACTCTGTAGACCAGGCTGGCCTCGAACTCAGAAATCTGCCTGCCTCTGCCTCCGGAGTGCTGGGATTAAAGGCATGTGCCACCATGCACGGCTCTAATTTCTTTCTCAGCTGTTTATCTTTTGAGTAGAGAAAGGCCACTGACTTGTTTGAGTTTATTTTATATCCAAGCCACTTTGCTGAAGTTGTTTGTAGGGTTTAGGAGTTCTCTGGTGGAATTTTATGGGGTCATTAAGTTTACTATCATATCATCTATGAATAGTGATATTTTGACTACTTTCTTTGTATCTGACTTCCTTTTTTTTTTTTTTTTTTAGATTTATTTTATTTATTATATGTAAGTACACTGAAGCTGTCTTCAGACAGTCCAGAAGAGGGCGCCAGATCTCGTTATGGATGGTTGTGAGCCACCATGTGGTTGCTGGGATTTGAACTTATCACCTTCGGAAGAGCAGTCGGGTGCTCTTACCCGCTGAGCCATCTCACCAGCCCCCTGACTTCCTTTTTTTGTCTAATTGCTCTGGCTAGGACTTCAAGTACTGTATTGAATAGGTAGGGAGAGAGTGTGAATCTTTGTCTAGTCTCAGAAAGATCAGAAATTCAAGGCCCATACATTTACATTGTAAAAGCAGTATACTGCAAACCAGTAGCCTACACCACACTAAATGGGGAGAAACTTGAAGCAATTCCACTACAATCTGAGACTTATCATTTAGGGGTGTTGGATTTCGTAAAATCCTTTCTCAGCCTCTAATAAAATAATCATGTGGTTTGTTTCTCTTTCAGCATAATTTTATATTATGTTGATGGATTTCCCTATATTGAATCATCCATGCATCACTGGGATGAAGCCTACTTGATCATGATGGATGATCGTTTTGATGTGTTCCTGGATTCAGTTGGCAAAAAAATTTTTGAGTAAGTTTTCATTGATATTCATAAGGAAAATTGGCCAGAAGTTTTCTTTCCTTGCTGGATTATTGTGTGGTTTAGTTATAAGTGTAATTGTGGCTTCTTAGAACTAATTGGGTAGTGTTCCTTCTCTTTTTATTTTGCAGAATAGTTTGAAGAATATAGGTATTAGGTCTTCATTGATGGTCTGATAAAACTCTGCACTAAACCCATCTAGTCCTGGCTCTTTTGTTCTTGATGTTTGGGAGACTATTAATGACTATTGCTATTTCTTTAGGGGATATGGGACTGTTTAGATCATTTATCTGCTCCTGATTTAGCTTTTGCATATGGTATCTGTGTAGGAAATTGTCTATTTCATCTAGATTTTCCAGTTGTGTTGAGTATAGGCTTTTTGCAGTAGGATCTGTTGCTTTTTAAGATTTTCTCATTTTCTGTTGTTATGTCTCCTTTTCATTTATAATTTTGTTGACTTGGATACTGTCTGTGTCTTCTGGTTAGTCTGGCTAAGGGTTTATCTATCTTATTGATTTTCTCAAAGAACCAGCTCCTGGTTTGGCTGATTCTTTGTATAGTTCTTTTTGTTTCTACTTGGTTGATTTCAGCCCTGAGTTTGATTATTTCCTGCCATCTACTCCTCTTGAGTGTATTTGCTTCTTTTTGTTCTAGAACTTTCAGGTGTGCTGTTAAATTGCTAGTGTATGCTCTCTCCCATTTATTTTTGGAGGCACTCAGAACTGTTAAGTTTTCCTCTTAGCACTGCTTTCATTGTAACTCATAAGTTTTGGTATGTTGTGGGTTCATTTTCATTAAATTCTAAAATATCTTTTATTTCTTTCTTATTTCTTCCTTGACCAAGCTATTGTTCAGTAGATTGTTGTTCAACTTCCTCCTGTGAGTGGGCTTTCTATTGTTTTTTGTTGTTATTAAAGACCAGCGGTAGTCTGTATTGATCTGATAGGATACGTGGAATTATTTCAATCTTCTTCTATCTGTTGAAGCCTGGTTTGTGACTGATTATAATGGTCAAGTTTGGAAAAGGTACCATGAGGTACTGACAAGTCATATATATATATATATATATATATATATATATATATATATATATACACATATACATATACATGTATATATTTTTTGGTTTTTCGAGACAGGGTTTCTCTGTGTAGCCCTGGCTGTCCTGGAACTCACTTTGTAGACCAGGCTGGCCTCGAACTCAAGAACCCACCTGCCTCTGCCTCCCAAGTGTGCACCACCACACCCGGCTGACAAGTCATATTCTTTTGTTTTAGGATGAAACGTTCTATAGATATCTGTTAGTTCCATTTGGACCAAAATTTCTGATAGTTTCATTGTGTCTTTGTTGTTTTGTTTTGTTTTGTTTTCTGTTTCCATGATCTGTACATTGATGACAGTTGGGTGTTGAAGTCTTTTGCTATTATTATGTGAGATGTAGTGTGTGTTTGTTTCTTTTGTGAATGTGGGTGCCCTTGCATTAGGAACATAGATGATCAGAATTGAGAGTTCTTAATGGTAGATTTTTCATTTGATGAGTATAAAGTGTCCTTCCTTATCCTTTTTGTAACTTTAGGTTGAAATTTTACTTTATTTTATTTTATTTTATTTTATTTTATTTTATAATAGCTACTTCTGCTTGTTTCTTGTGCCCATTTGCTTGGAAGATTGCTTTCCAGCCTTTTACTCTGAGGTATTTTCTGTCTTTGACACTGAGGAAAGGTTCCTATATGCAGTCCTGTTTTTGTAACCAGTCTGCTAGTGTACATGTATTTTTTTGAAGGATTGAGTCCATTGTTGTTAAGAGATATTAAGGACCAGTTATTGTTTCTTTCTGATATTTTTGTTGTTAGAGTTAGAATTATGTTTCCTTTTTTTTTTTAAGATTTATTTATTTATTATATGTAAGTACACTGTAGCTGTCTGAATTCAGACACTCCAGAAGAGGGCATCAGATCTCATTATGGATGGTTGTGAGCCACCATGTGGTTGCTGGGATTTGAACTCAGGACCTTCAGAAGAGAAGTCAGTGCTCTTCACCACTGAGCCATCTCTCCAGCTCTGGAATTATATTTCTGTGGCTATCTTCTTTTGGGTTTGTTAAAAGAAGATTACTTTATTGCTTTTTCTATAATGTAGTTTCCCTGCATGGGCTGGCATGTGTGTTCTTCTAGGATCTGTATGATGTCTGCCCAGGATCTTCTGGCATTTAGAGTTTCTGGTGAGAAGTCTAATGTGATTCTGTTAGGTCTGTCCTTCTATGTTACTTGACCTTTTTCCCTTACTGCTTTAAATATTCTTTCTTTGTTTTGTGCATTTTGGTGTTTTTGATTATTGTATGATGGGAAGAATTTCTTTTCTGGTCCAATCTTTTTGGTGTCTTATAGGCTTCTTGTATTTTTATGGCTATCTCTCCCTTTAGGTTAGGGAACTGTTCTTCTATTATTTTGTTGAAGATGCTTACTGGCCCTTTGAGTTGAGAATCTTCGCCCTCTTTCACACATGTTATTCTTAGGTTTGGTCTTCTCATTGTGTCATGGATTTCTTGGAAGTTTTGGGTTAGGATATTTTTGCATTTTGCATTTTTTGACTGTTGTGTCAATGTTTTCTATGGTATTTTCTACACCTGAGATTCTCTCTTCTATCTTTTGTATTCTGTTGGTGATGCTTACATCTAAGGTTCCTGAAATCTTTCCTAGGTTTTCTATCTCAAGGGTTGACTCCCTTTGTTATTTCTTTATTGTTTCTATTTTGGTTTTTAGATCTGGGATGGTTTTGTTAATTTCCTTCACCCTTTGCTTGTGTTTTCCCAAATTTCTTTAAGGGACTTATGTATTTTCTCTTTATGTGTTTCTTGTTTATGTGCTTCTACCTTTTTTTACATGTGTTGTTCTGTATTTTTAAAGTTAATTATGTCCTTCTTAAAGTCCTCTGTCATCATCATGACATGTGCTTTTAAATCAGAGTTTTGGTTTTCTGGTGTGTTGGGATATCCAAGGCTTGCTTTGATGAGAGAACTGGGCTCTAATGATGGCAGGTTGCCTTGTTTTTTGTTGCTTATGTTTTTGTTCTTGCCTCTCACCATCTGGTTATCTCTGGTGTTAGCTGGTCATGCTCTCTCTACCTGGTTCTTGACACTCCTGTGAGCCAGTGAACCTAT
This sequence comes from Mus minutoides, assembly GCA_902729485.2. Taxonomy (NCBI): domain Eukaryota; kingdom Metazoa; phylum Chordata; class Mammalia; order Rodentia; family Muridae; genus Mus; species Mus minutoides. The sequence continues at coordinate 55,453 of LR755218.1, forward strand.
GGTTAGATGTGTCAGCTCTGGGGCATAGATGGAAACCATAAGGGTCATGTCACTGGCTGCTCAGGTGAGTCCCACTTGACCTACGCATTGGAGTAGTAGTGGCGGTCTTACCAGTGATCTTAGGTCTGTCAGCACTGCTTGAAGACCAGCTCTCTCTGGGCAAAATTTAGGTATGGAGAGCTTTGGCAAAGGGTCAGATCAGGGGTACAGATCTAAACTGGAATCATCCATTTTTAATTTTATGAGAAAAATTCTTCTATATACATATTCAATTTTATCACAAATTTTGTCTGTATATGTATTCAGTTTTACCAGAAATATATTATATGTATATATATCTTAATTTTATCAAAAATATTTTTATATAGGTTTCCAATTTATCAGAAATTTCTTATATGCACATCTTCAATTTTATTACAAATTTCTTCTACATTTTCAGGTTTATCAAAAATTTCTCCCATATTTGACTTCAATTTTATCAGATATTTTTCTATGTATGCCTTCATCTTCATCAGAAACATTTTTTCATTTATCTTCATTTTTTCTGTACCTTTTCTATATGTAACTTTAATTTTATCAGAACTTTTTTCTATTTATGTCCTCAATTTTAACAGATATTTCTTCTATATACATATTCAATTTTATCACAATTGTTTCTAAATATGTCTCAATTATACCAAAAATTTTAATAAAAATTAAAATCAAAACATAATTAAGATATAAAATTGTAAGCTTTTTAATAGAGAGAGATGTTAGAGTAATGTAGCTAAATTGACAAGTTTGATATACTACATATTAGCATATTTCACACCTTCAATTTTATATAACTCTTCTCTGTTCAATGTATATCTAAGAGAAAAGGCAGTTTTACTGGACAAACAGCAGCATGAATTACAGATTGGTTCCAATGCTTTGTATATTTTAACTCACAAATGCCACATGAGAATCTACATGTCCATAGACTGAGTGTCCCTGTCCACAATTAGTTCTAATTGGTAAATAAAATGACCAATAACCAATATCCTGACAAAAAGACAGATGAACTTTTAAATTTCCCAAAGAATGGACTATGAGAAAAGAAAAGAAAAACAAAACAAAACAAACAAGCAAAACCAAGGAAAATGCCTGTGACAGAAAATCAAAACGATCAAGCCTACAGCTACAAGAGGAAGAAAAAACATACAATTCATAAATATGGAGATAGAATGATCACATGGGCCCCTCCCCATATTGAGTCTGAGATAACAGAGATAAAATGTACATTTTTAAAAAATAACAATTCAAGAATATTAGGCGGGACAATATGCTAACTGTACAAAGGTTTAAATATTCTCAGCCAATACACTGTTTAAGGCATATTAAAAATAAGACTGCATATGTGTGACTTTCATTCATAAATCCAAAACATTTGGGCAGCTGCAGAGAAGACATACACATCCGCTGAAAACATAGACCACTACCTCATCATAAGGCCATCTTATGTAAGTGTACCATCATGCTTGTCTGGACATATTCCCTATATGCTCAAGTTTGATCAATAAAATTAAATTTATGATTGGGTCTAATGAAGGTACCATTCTTGATATTAAAATAATTAATTTTGAGATTGTAATTAGTATTTTAATCAAGGGCAAAAAAGATGTCTTTTCCATGATAATATGAAATTTAAAACTGTATGGGTCCATAGGTCTTACCAGCGATGATATCTTTCCCAAGAAAGGAAGGACTCTAGAGTTCAGTGTTCATACTCAGGCTTGGTGGTCATTATCTCTCTCAAGATGACACTTGTCCCCTGGATAATTGGGCCTGCAACCTGAGAAGAGTAATGGGGTGTTGTTAGATTCTAGACATTTAGACCACATTTGGAGGCAGTCAGTTGTGATATACTGTGGTTGATTCTGTCATAAAATAGTTTGGATTTGACTAAGGGACAGACAAAGGCTGTTTTGGACATGTAGAATTTGAATATTTGTTGACAAATTTTGAAACACAACTGGTAGGGAGTGTCTGGTGAGATGTGTGTCTCAAAGCCTGACTGACAGAGCATGGGACACAAAGAACATACTGCATCTTTGTTTTTTCTCTGGGTCAGAGTGTCAGATCTGTGTTATCTTGATTTTCTAATCACTGTCTGCAGATATCATCTCCACCCAAGGTCTTCCTGCGAAGGTCCCTCCCATCCTGAATCACCAGTTCCAGGTGGCCCTGGAACTACTTTACAAGGGTTTTTTTTTGTTTTTTTTTTTGTTTTTTTTTTTTTGTGGCTATAGAGCATAGGAAGAAAGTAGACATCTCAAATCTTCTACCATCTTGATGGGCTGGTGCATCTCTTGGTCCTGTCACAGTTATTGCTAGTTAACACATTTGGAAACAGAGCACACAATTTCCCCATTTTTCTGACACTGGATAAACTCACTGGCTGAGATCTCTGGCTTTTGAAAGGGATGTGATCAACATTTATGTCCCAGGAGTCTCTCAGGATAGGAAACTCAGCTTCTGTTCAGTAGAGGGAGAATATTAACAGAAAGGCAAAGCCTGTTTCACATGACAGAAACAATTCCTTGTCTGAACATTCTATTGTATCCTGGAGAGCTCTTGCTATCCCCTGTGATGTCACTAGTGTTGGAACAATACCAACTGCTCTTAGGGTTTCCAAGTAGTCCCTGGAGAGTTCACCCATATTTATGTTTGCAAGATAGTGGAGGAGTCTACTTGAGAGTGAGAATGGAGAGCTTAGAGCAATAAGAGAGAGGCCAAAGAAAGCTGGCTTTCCATCTCACTGTAAAACAGGAAGGAAGATGTGTTCCTGGGAAAAGCATAGTGAGTCATTGAATAGTGATGTAGAAAATTCCTGGAGTAGGCATACTTAAGCCTGGCTTCCCAGGAATGGGTAACAGGAAATGGTGCTAGGAATTTAATGAACTTTCCTGCTTATCATAATTCTTGAAAGGTAAGGATTCTAGTACATTATTTTATCCTTCCAGGAAGACAGGAGCTGGCAAGTCCAAAACTAGTATACTGTGAATTTATACATTTTCCTTTTATTGGGTATGGGGGTGTCAAAAGAAGACCATAAAGAGCCAGGAGGAAATGATATTTCCCAGTTTATATCAGTTCAATATTTTACTTTACTCCCAGTTTGTTCTCCTCGGTACAGTGGCTATCAGACTGCAGTAACTCAGCACAAAATATTCTTATGAAAGCTTACATTCTCAGACATCCTCTGAAAACCAGCTATTGAGAGTGTCCCCCTAAGCTTCCTGACTCGGCAGATTGGGTGTTCCACATATCTCTAATGCAGTCAAACAACTGTCAGAATTAGAGACAGGATATTTTTTCCAGTTCAGGTTTGTTTTTGGTCTTTCAGTTGGATGAATTGCTCAGTCTTTTGCTGATGGTTTGCCATGCACGACTATTTAATCCACAGTCATGGGCTTAGATTTTTTTCTTTTAATTAGGTTTGTGCATTATGGATTCAAGACCCATTACAGAGGTCTACTGCTTCTAAGGTATATTAGATACCTTAAGAAATATATGCATGTACTTATGTTTATTCTTCATGAATTTATAATTCCAGATAGGGAAATCCCTTTTATGTCAATGGGATTGTATTGCCCAAAAATATTTGGATAAAATGAATTTGAGGGTCAAAACTGAATATTATAGTAAATACCAATGTCTAATAATCATGGTGTATTTTATGCAAGTCATACAGTCTCCTAAGTACTTTTCAATGAGTGGATGAAGAAAAAAGAATCTGAGCTCTCATTCTTTCTGTGTGTTTTAATTGTGTGAAAACCTGCTCAATCCAATATATATATATATATTATATGCTTGAAATGTTGCTAAAGCAACCCATATTTTTTTTTCTACCCATCTCCATAAAGTCTTGGCTGAACTTAATGCTATCTGATGGATCAGTAAGCAGATCCCTCCTCTCTCTCATTCCTGCTTTCGCTCTCTCACTCTCTTTCATGTAGAGCATCTATTTCTTTAAGGCCATCCAGTGGAAGATGTGAATGAAAACAAAGCATATTAGCTTTTCCATGCCTGGGACCAGAAGTGATGCTCTGTCTTGCTCATATCCTGCTGGTTAGAAATAGTGAGAATGCCTATGAAAAGTGTAAGGTTTAATTTGTGTCACAAAGTAGAAACAGGCATGATGCTCACTTAGTCCCCTATTAAAAGCAATGCTGTAATAAACAACCTTTCTTTTAGCTACATCTTTGGGTAATGTGGCACAATTTCTCCTGACAGATATCTAGACCAGGGTTTGGTAAACAAAATGGCATGTGGAAGTGTTTTCTATTTCATGTTTAGAATAAGAAATCTTTAGTAGATGCCCTATCTTTCCCATATAACTCCATCAGATTACCACAGTCTATTTTTTTCCAAATTTTATTAGATGTTTTCTTCATTTACATTTCAAATGTTATCCCAAAAGTCCCCTATACCCTTCCCCATCCCCTGCCCTGCTCCTCTACCCACCCACTCCCACATCTTGGCCCTGGCATTCCCCTGTTTTGGGGCATATAAAGTTTGCATGACCAAGGGTCCTCTCTTCCCAATGATGGCCAACTAGGCCATCTTCTGCTACATATGCAGTTAGAGACCCAAGCTCTGGGGGTACTAGTTAGTTCTTATTGTTCTTCTAATTGTAGGCTTGGGGACCCCTTCAGCTGCTTGGGTACTTTCTGTAGCTCCTCCCTTGGGAACCCTGTGTTCCATCTAATAGCTGACTGTGAGCATCCACTTCTGTGTTTGCCAGGCAGTGGCATAGCCTCACACAAGACAGCTATATCAGGGCCCTTTCAGCAATATCTTGCTGGCATATGCAATAGTGTCTGCTTTTGGTGGCTGATTATGGGGTGGATCCCCAGTTGCAGTAGTCACTGGATGCTCCATCCTTTTGTTTCAGTTCCACACTTGATCTCTGTAACTCCTTCAATGTGTGCTGTGCTCCTAATTCTAAGAAGGGGCGAAGTATCCACACTTTGATCTTCATTCTTCTTGAGTTTCATGTGTTTAGCCAATTGTATCTTGGGTAATCTAGGTTTCTGGGCTAATATCCACTTATCAGTGATTACATGTTATGTGAGTTCTTTTGTGATTGGGTTACTTCACTCAGGATGATACCTTCCAGATCCATCAATTTGCCTAGGAATGTCATAAATTCATTGTTTTTTAATAGCTGTGTAGTGCACCATTGGGTAAATATACCATATTTTCTGTATCCATTCTTCTGTTGAGGGACACCTGGGTTATTTCCAGCTTCTGGCTATTATAAATAAGGCTGCTATGAACATAGTGCAGCATGTGACCTTATTACCAGTTGGAACATCTTCTGGATGTATGCCCAGGAGAGGTATTACAGGATCCTCTTGTAGTACTATGTTCAATTTTCTGAGGAACCGCTAGACTGATTTCCAGAGTGGTTGTACAAGCTTGCAATCCCACCAACAATGGAGTAATGTTCCTCTTTCTCCACATCCATGCCAGCATCTGCTGTCACCTGAATTTTTGATCTTAGCCATTCTGACTGGTGTGAGGTGGAATCTCAGGGTTGTTTTGATTTGCATTTCCCTGATGATTAAGGATGTTGAACATTTTTTCAGGTGCTTCTCAGCCATTCAGTATTCCTCAGTTGAGAATTCTTTGTTTAGCTCTGTGCCCCATTTTTTAATGGGGTTATTTGATTTTCTAGTGTCCACCTTCTTGAGTTCTTTATATATATATATATATATATTGGATATTAGTCCCCTATCAGATTTAGGATTGGTAAAAATCCTTTCCCAATCTGTTGGTGGGCCTTTTTGTCTTATTGACAGTATCTTTTGCCTTACAGATGCTTTGCAACTTTATGAGGTCCCATTTGTCAATTCTTGATCTTACAGCACAAGACATTGCTGTTTTGTTCAGGACATTTTCCCCATTCCAATATCTTTGAGGCTTTTACCCACTATCTCCTCTATAAGTTTCAGTGTCTCTGGTTTTATGTGGAGGTCCTTAAACCACTGAGACTTGACCTTAGTACAAGGAGATAAGAATGGATCAATTCCCAGTCTTCTACATGGAGATAGAAACCATAGGGAAAAAATCAGGAACCATAGATACGAGCATCAGCAACAGAATACAAGAGATGGAAGTGAGAATCTCAGGTGCAGAAGATTCTATAGGGATCATGGACACAAAAATCAAAGAAAACACAAAATGCAAAAAGATCCTAACTCAAAATATTCAGGAAATCCAGGACATAATGAGAAGACCAAACCTACGGATAATAGGAGTAGATGAGAATGAAGATTCTCAATTTAAAGGACCAGCAAATATCTTCAACAAAATTATAGAAGAAAACTTTCCATACCCAAAGAAAGAGATGCTCATAAACATACAAGAAGCCTACAGAACTCCAAATAGACTGGACAAGAAAAGAAATTCCTCCCGACACATAATAATCAGAGCAACAAATACACTAAATAAAGACGGAATATTCAAAGCAGTAAGGGAAAAAGGTCAAGTAACATATAAAGGCAGGCCTATTAGAATTACTCCAGACTTCTCACCAGAGACTATGAAAGCCAGAAGATCACGGACAGATGTTTTACAGACACTGAGAGAACACAAATTCCAGCCCAGGTTACTATACCCAGCAAAACTCTGAATTACCATAGATGGAGAAACCAGAGTATTCCATGACAAAAATCAAATTCACACAATATCTTTCCATGAATCCAGCTCTTCAAAGGATAATAACGAAAAAAACACCAATACAAGGACCGAAACTATGCCCTAGAAAAAGCAACAAACCTAAAAGAAGACAGCCACAAGAACAGAATCCCAACTCTAACAACAAAAATCATAGGAAGCAAAAATTACTTTCCCTTAATATGTCTTAATATCAATGGACTCAATTCCCCAATAAAAAGACATAGACTAACAGACTGGCTATACAAATAGGACCCAATATTTGCTGCTTACAGGAAACACACCTCAGGAAAAAAGACAGACACTACCTCAGAGTGAAAGGCTGGAAAACAATTTTCCAAGCAAACAGTCTAAAGAAATAAGCTGGAGTAGTCATTCTAATATCGAATAAAATTGATTTTCAACCCAAAATTATCAAAAAAGACAAGGAGGGGCGCTTCATATTCATCAAAGGTAAAATCTTCCAAGAGGAACTCTCAATTCTGAATATCCATGCTCCAAAAGCAAGGGCAGCCACATTCATTAAAGAAACTTTAATAAAGTTCAAAGTACACATTGCACCTCACACAATAATAGTGGGAGACTTCAACACTCCACTCTCATTAATGGACAGATGATGGAAACAGAACTAAAACAGAGACACAGTGAAACTAACAGAAGCTATGAAACTAATGGATTTAACAGATATGTACAGAACATTTTATCTTAAAAGGATATACCTTCTCAGCACTTCATGGCACCTTCTCCAAAACTGACCATATAATTTACCACAAAACAGGCCTCAATAGATACAAAAATATTGAAATTATCCCATGCGTCCTATCAGATCACCATGGACTAAGGCTGATCTTCAATAACAACATAAAAAATAGAACGCCAACATTCACATGGCAACCCATATTTTTAAAGTAACCTTTAAAATACCTAGAGGTATTTATTGATTTCGAGTGTGACTTTACAGAGATTCTCTGACTCAGAGAGAAGGTTATTATAGGATTTTTAGATCAAAGTAAATTTGTTACAAATAATTCATCACAGAAGAGCTGTTCTTGAATTATACTGTTAAGATTGTGTGTTAAGATTATGGGTAGAGTATCAAATATTCAGTCATACTTCAATGAATACTAATATTGCTAGCAAAACACTGGAATGGGAAACAGCCAATTATGACTACAAAGCATTTAATAATGAAACTTGAATGAGGAGACATTAGGTCAACTCTTAATTACCAATGAGAACCTCGTTAAATTTTTCCTTTTTAAATTTTTAATTAGATATTTTTTTTTATTTACATTTCAAATGTTATCCGCATTCCTGGTCTCCACTCTGAAAATCCACTATCCCATCCATACTCCCCCTGCTCACCAACACACACATTCCTGTTTCCCTATCCTGGCATCAAGCCTTCTCAAGATCAAGGCCCTCTCCTCCTATTGATGTCCAACAAGGCCATCCTCTGGTACTTATGTAGATGGAGCCAAGGGTCCCTCCATGTGAACTCTTTGGTTGGTGGTTTAGCCCCAGGGGAGTACTGGTTGGTTCATATTTTTGTTCCTCCAATGAGGATACAAACCACTTCAGCTCCTTGGGTCCTATCTCTTAACATTAATGGACTCAATTCCCAAATAAAAAGACATAGACTAATAGACTGGCTACACAAACAGGACCCAACGTTTTGCTGCTTACAGGAAACGCATCTTAGGGAAAAAGACAGACACTACCTTAGGGTGAAAGCCTGGAAAACAGTTTTCCAAGCAAATGGTCCGAAAAAAAAAGCTGGAGTAGCCATTCTAATATCGGATAAAATTGACTTTCAACCCAAAGTTATAAAAAAAGACAAGGAGGGGCATTTCATACTCATCAAAGGTAAAATCAACCAAGATGAACTCTCAATTCTGAATATCTATGCTCCGAATACAAGGGCAGCCACTTTCATTAAAGAAACTGTAGTAAAGCTCAAAGCACACATTGCACCTCACACAATAATAGTGAGAGAATTCAACTCCCCACTCACACCAATGGACAGATCCTGAAAACAGAAACTAAACAGAGACACATGGACACTAACAGAAGTCATGAAACAAATGGATTTAACAGGTATCTACAGAACATTTTATCCTAAAACAAAAGGATATACTTTCTTCTCAGGGCCACACGGTACCTCTTCCAAAATTGACCATATAACTGGTCACAAAACAGGCCTCCACAGATACAAAAATATTGAAATTATCCCATGCATCCTATCTGACCACCATGGACAAAGGCTGATCTTCAACAACAGCATAAATAATAGAAAGTGAACATTCTCATGGAAACTGAACAACCCTCTACTCAATGATTCCTTAGTCAAGGATGAAATAAAGAAAGAAATTAAAGACTTTCTAGAGTTTAATGAAAATGAAGCCACAACATACCCAAACTTACGCAACACAATGAAGGCAGACCTAAGAGGAAAACTCATGGCCCTGAGTGCCTCCAATAAGAAACTACAGAGAGCATACACTAGTAACTTGACAGCACACCTAGAAGCTCTAGAACTAAAGGAAGGAAATTGGAAATAATCAAACTCAGGGCCGAAATCAACCAAGTAGAAACAAAAAGAACTATTCAAAGAATCAACCAAACCAGGAGCTGGTTCTTTGAGAAAATCAACAAGATAGATAAACCCTTAGCCAGACTCACTACAGGGTACAGGGACAGTATCTTAATTAACAAAATCAGAAATGAAAAAGGAGACATAACAAAAGATCCGGAGGAAATCCAAAATATCATCAGATCCTACTACAAAAGGCTATACTCCACAAAGCTAGAAAACTTGGAGGAAAGGGACAATTTCCTAGACAGATACCAGGTACGAAAGTTAAAGCAGGATCAGATTAATGATCTAAACAGGCCCATTTCCCCTAAAGAAAGAGAAGCAGTCATCAATAATCTTCTAACCAATAAAGGCACAGGACTAGATGGGTTTATTGTGGAGTTCTATCAGACCTTCAAAGAGTACCTAATTCCAACTCTCCTCAAACTATTCCACAAAATAGAAACAGAAGGTACTCTACCCAACTCATTCTATGAAGCCACAATTACTCTGATACCTAAACCACACAAAGATTCAACAAAGAAAGAGAACTTCAGACCAATTTTCCTCATGAATATCGATGCTAAAAAACTCAATAAAATCCTTGCAAACTGCATCCAAGAAAACATCAAAACGATCATCCATCATGACCAAGTAGGCTTCATCCCCGGAATGCAGGGATGGTTTAATATACAGAAATTCATCAACGTAATACACTATATAAACTAACTCAAAGACAAAAACCACATGATCATCTCATTAGATGCTGAGAAAGCATTTGACAAAATCCAACACCCTTTTATGATAAAAGTCTTGGAAAGATCAGTAATTCAAGGCCCATACCTAAACATAACAAAAGCAATATACAGCAAACCAGTAGCCAACATCAAACTAAATGGAGAGAAGCTGGAAGCAATCCCATTAAAATCAGGGACTAGACAAGGCTGCACACTTTCTCCCTACCTATTCAATATAGTACTTGAAGTCCTACCCAGAGCAATTCGACAACAAAAGGAGGTCAAGGGCATACAAATTGGAAAGGAAGAAGTTAAGATGTCACTGCTTGCAGATGATATGATAGTATATATTCGGGATCCCAAAAATTCCACCAGAGAACTCCTAAACCTGATAAACAGCTTCAGTGCAGTAGCTGGATATAAAATTAACTCAAACAAATGAATGGCCTTTCTCTACACAAAGGATAAAAGGGCTGAGAAAGAAATTAGGAAACAACGCCCTTCACAACAGTCACAAATACCATAAAATTCCTTGGTGTGACTCTAAGTGAAAGATACAAATACCATAAAATACCTTGGTATAGCTCTAAGTGAAAGATCTTTATGACAGGAACTTCAAGTCTCTGAAGAAAGAAATTGAAGAAGATCTCAGAAGATGGAAAGATCTCCCATGCTCATGGATTGGCAGGACTAATATAATCAAAATGGCTATCCTCCCTGTACTGGCTAGTTTTTGTGTCAACTTGACACAGCTGGGTTATCACAGAGAAAGGAGCTTCACTTGGGGAAATGGCTTCATGAGATCTAGCTGTGAGGCATTTTCTCAATTAGTGATCAAGGGCCCCTTGTGGGTGGGACCATCTCTGGGCTGGCAGTCTTGGGTTCTATAAGAGAGCAGGCTGAGCATGCCAGGGGAAGCAAGCCAGTAAGGAACATCCCTCCATGGCTTCTGCATCAGCTCCTGCTTCCTGACCTGCTTGAGTTCCAGTCCTGACTTCTTTGGTGATGAACAGCAGTATGGAAGTGTAAGCCGAATAAACCCTTTCCTCCCTAACTTGCTTCTTGGTCATGATGTTTGTGCAGGAATAGAAACCCTGACTAAGACACTCCCGAAAGCAATCTACCGATTCAATGCAATCCCCATCAAAATTCCAACTCAATTCTTCACTGAGATAGAAAGGGCAATTTGCCAATTCATCTGGAATAATAAAAAAACTAGAATAGCAAAAACTATTCTCAACAACAAAAGAACCTCTGGGGGAATTACCATGCCTGACATTAAGCTGTACTACAGAGTAATTGTGATAAATACTGCATGGTACTGGTACAGCAACAGACAGATAGATCAATGGAATAGAATTGAAGACCCAGAAATGAATCCACCTGATGGTCACCTGATCTTTATCAAGGGAGCTAAAACCATCCAGTGGATAAAGGACAGCATTTTCAACAAAAGGTGCTGGCACAACTGGCTGTTAGCATGTAAAAGAATGTGAATTGATCCATTCTTATCTCCTTGTACAAAGCTTAAGTCTAAAAGGATTAAAGACCTACACATAAAACTAGAGACACTGAAATTTAGAGAGGAGAAAGTGGGGAAAACCCTCGATGATATGGGCAAAGGGGAAAGATTCCTAAACAGAATAGCAATGGCTTGTGTGGCAAGATCAAGAATTGACAAATGGGACCTTATAAAATTGCAAAGCTTCTGTAAGGCAAAAGACACAGTCAGCAAGACAAAAAGGCCACCAACAGATTGGGAAAGGATTTTTACCAATCCTAAATCTGATAGGGGACTACTATCCAACATCTACAAAGAGCTAAAGAAGCTGGACTCCAGAAAAACGAATAACCCCATTTAAAAATGGGGTACAGAGCTAAACAAAGAATTCTCAACTGAGGAATTCCAAATGGCTGAGAAACATCTGAAAAAATGTTCTACATCCTTAATCATCAGGGAAATGCAAATCAAAACAACACTTGAGATTCTACCTCACACCAGTCAGAATGGCTAAGATAAAAAATTCAGGTGACAGCAGATGCTGGCGAGGATGTGGAGAAAGAGGAACACTACTCCATTGCTGGTGGGATTGCAAGCTTTTACAACCACTCTGGAAGTCAGTCTGGGGTTTTCTCAGAAAATTGGACATAGTACTATGGAAAGATCCTGCAATACCTCTCCTGGGCATATACCCAGAAGATGTTCCAACTGGTAAAAAGGACACATGTTCCACTATGTTCATAGCAGCCTTATTTATAATAGCCAGAAGCTGGAAAAAACCCAGATGTCCCTCAACAGAGGAATGGATACAGAAATTGTGGTATATTTACACAATGGAGTACTATTCCGCTATTAAAAAAATGAATTCATGAAATTCTTGAGCAACTGGATGTATCTGGAGGATATAATCCTCAGTGAGGTAACCTAATCACAAAAGAAGTCATTGGATATGTGCTCACTGATAAATGGATATTAGCCCAGAAACTTAGAATACCCAAGATACAATTTGCAAAACACAAGAAAATCAAGAAGGAAGACCAGCGCGTGGATACTTCATTCCTCCTGTGAATAGGAAACAAAATACCCATGAAAGGAGTTACAGAGACAAAGTTTAGAGCTAAGATGAAAGGATGGACCATACAGAGACTACCCCACCAGGGGGGATCCATCCCATAATCAGTCATTATACTCAGACACTATTGCATAGGACAGCTAGTGCCTACTTAAGGGAACCTGATATAGCTGTCTCGTACAGAAGTGGATGCTCATAATCATCTATATGATGGAACACAGGGCCCACAATGGAGAAGCTAGAGATAGAACCCTAGGAGCTGAAGGGGTCTGCAACCTTAGAAGAGGAGCAACAGTATGAACTAACCAGAACCCCCAGAATAGGTGTCTCTGGTTCTACATGTAGCAGAAGATGGCCTGGTCGGCCATCATTGGGTGGAGAGCCCCCTGGGTATTGTAATCTTTATATACCCCAATACAGGGGAACTCCAGGACCAAGAAGTGGGAGTGGATGGTCAGGGGAACAGGGCAGGGGCAGGGGGGAACTTTCGGGATAACATTTGAAATGTAAATTAAGAAAATATCTAATAAAACTAATTGAAACAACAACAACAACAACAACAACATGTAATTGGTGTTGGCTTAATTTCAGAGGTTCAGTCAGTATTATCAAGGCAGGGAAATGGCAGCATCCAGGCAGGCATGGTGTAGGAGGAGATGAAAGATCTGCATCTTTATTTTAAGGCTACTAGCAGAATACAGGCTTCCAGAAAGCTAGAATAAAGGCTGTAAAGCCCACACCCACAGGGACACACCTACTTCAACTGAGACACACCTTCTAATACTCCACACTCTGGGCCCAGCATATAAAAACTATCACAGTCTTCACATTCTTCTAGGAATTCTAGGAATCTATTGGTTTTAGGTTAGGCTTTTGGTGGTATCCCAGATTTCCTGGATGTTTTGTGCCAGAAATTTTTTAGAGTTAACATTTTTATTGATGTATTAATTTCTTGTACTGCATATTTATGCCTGAATGTCTCTCTTCCTTCTCCATTATGTTCATGCTTGTTGCAGCTGTTGTTCTTGTTGTGTTCCCTAGGTTTTCTGCCTCTAGAATTTCTTCAGATTATGTTTTCTTTATTTCTTCTATTTCCACCTTGAGGCCTTGCACAGTTGTATTTATTTCCTTCACATGTTTAATTGTATTTTCCTCTAAGTCTTTAAGTAATTTATTTGGTTCCTCTCTAAAGATCTTATTTAATTGTGTTTCCAGTGTTACTTTAAGGCATTTATTAATTTACTATTATAAGGCTTCTATCAGCACTGTAAGGTTTTATTTAAGGTAATTTTCTTGTGTTTAAGATTTGTTGGTATATCCAGAACATGCTGTACTGTGGTAGCTTTGCTTTGGAGGTTTCATATTGCTGAGTTTCTTGTTGAATTTGTTGTTTTGTGGGCTTTAAGCCATCTAGATGGTTTTAGTCTCTAGATATTCTTGTTATAGCAGGTATTGGGAAGAGGGTGAACTCAACTGTCCTGGTGCATCATGTTTCTGATTGGTATCCTGAGGTTGTACATTTCTGAACCTGCAGTACTGTATGGTTCAGGAGTCTGACTACATTTGAGGAGAGGTGGTGAGAGAGTGGAGGTCTACTTGGTATATCAGTCTGCTCAGGGAAGCTTTGGTTGGCTCAGAGGGCCCATGAGTTTTATTTGTAAGTTTCTCTACTACATATTTTATGTTATCTACAGCATTTAAAAGTTGAAAAATAATTAATCTTCCACAAAAATATATACTTACAAGTGAGAGCAACTTTAGCAAGCTGTGTTAGAAAAGGTGAATATAAATAATTGAGAGCCATGATACACTGAAAGCACAAGAAATAGGCCAGTATGTAACAATCTGAATGTACATCTTAAACCTCCATCACAACAACAAAAATTATGAAAAATTTACATAACAGTTGGGCAATATCTGAAAGTTCCTCAACTTTAACATGGAATTAAAAATCATTTAGATAATCATCATCTCAAATTAAAAAGTGATGTTAAGGCTTCTCTCTCTCTCTCTCTCTCTTTCTCTCTCTTACTTCAATATAGTACTTATATATAGTCTTAGCTAGAGAAATATGAAAACAATAGGAAATTAAGGGGATATAATTTGGAAAGGAAGGAATCAAAATATCTTTATTCATAGATAATATGATAGTATACATAAGATACCTAAACATTTTACCAGAAAACTGCTAACATTATTTTATGAAATAAATATGAGGTAGAAATTATCAGATGATTCACAGAGCCCATCATGGAATCTGAGATCTGATATCAACAAGAAATAAAGAGACAATAAACCAGAAGAAACTATGAAGTAATATGTGTTAAACATGGAAGCTGTCTTAGTCAGGGTTTCTATTCCTGCACAAACATCATGACCAAGAAGCAAGTTGGGGAGGAAAGGGTTTATTCGGCTTACACTTCCATACTGCTGTTCATCACCAAAGAAGTCAGGACTGGAACTCAAGCAGGTCAGGAAGCAGGAGCTGATGCAGAGGCCACGGAGGGATGTTCTTTACTGGCTTGCTTCCCCTGGCTTGCTCAGCCTGCTCTCTTATAGAACCCAAGACTACCAGCCCAGAGATGGTCCCACCCACAAGGGGCCCTTGATCACTAATTGAGAAAATGCCTCACAGCTACATCTCATGGAGGCATTTCCCCAACTGAAGCTCCTTTCTCTGTGATTACTCCAGCTGTGTCAAGTTGACACAAACCTAGCCAGCACAGAAGCACAATTTTATTTCAAATACTCATCCAGTATTGCAGTGACTTTCCTCAGATTGCAGGCTAACAAAATAGTCTGCAGAACAAAAACAAAACAAAACAAAACAAAACAAAACAACAACAAACAAAAGCCCAAAGATTTTTCTTATTATTCAGGAAGGACACAGTGGTATGTTGTCTGTATTCTTTTCACCATGTCAAGTCAGTAAGATGAGCTTAAGGCAAAAAGAGAAAGAAAGTTCAAGTAACATTATGTTTGTCCCAGACACAGGAAGTTTGAGGAGATTTTGAAAATATGACTAGCATAGAATAGTATATGAACAACAGAGAGAAAGTTCAACTCCTGTCGCTATGTTGCATGTGAAAGTGTCCTGGCCTACAATAGAAAATGGAAGACACAATTTCCCATGATTCAACTCAAGGTCCAAATGACATGGGAAATTTATGACCTCAACTTTTGTCTTACTATGGAAGTTCTGATGAAATCGATTATCATGTTTGCAAATTGTTTCATAAACATGGCTGTTGTCGCATGGTCTGGCCCAAGCTGCTCAGGAGAACATTGTCCCTGGAGTGTGTGCAATGGATATGAATGAAATCATAGCACCTGAAGAGGGAGAAAATGATCTCCACAATATGTTTTCAGAAATGTCGTAATCAAAAGTTTTCAGACCTCAGATGCAGAGCTTGAGGCCACAATTTTCCAGATATATCCAGGGACCATGACACAGGATGAGTAGAAAGGAACTGTAGAATATAATTAAGTGGATCTCTAAACATCAAGTCTTAAAACAGACACATAGGTATAAATTGCGTGCTTCATGTCTGCATAATAAAAGGGTTTCACAATTGCTCCATCATAAATCCTAGCAGACATGAAGCAGCTGTGTGCTTTCCCTACTTCCTTTTTTCTCCTGAAGGTTTCTCTCATCTTGTGCTGTTTGACTGAACCCATTTGCTTTTGGAGGATAATGAATAGAGAAGATAATCATGCAGATCTGAGAAGTGACTGTGGGTTTTACATTTTTACAATGGAGGACAATTTAACTGAAAATTTTTCTAATGACATTTTTTATCTTAGGTAAGTCATTAACTTTATTTCCTGCTTCAATGTTATGAATTAGAAATATTTAGCTGTGTTTACAAACAGTTGGGTTCTGTCCTGATCTTCCCCCCTGTAACTTTAGGATCCACTGAAAATTAAGTGGAATGTCAATCACTATTTTAATACTTTCAAATGTGTCACAGTTTAGTTTAGCTTTAGTATATAAGGGTCCAGTTCACAGTGCTGGACAATGAGAGAGACTGGATTCTGTATGTTGAGTCTTTGTGTATATCATATATAGAACAATGTCTTTTCATCTGCTTTGAATTTACAATTCTCACCTTTGACAAGGGCTCAATATGAACAGACAGCATCACTGCCTATATTCAATTGTCTGCCAAAGACTCCTGAATGATCATGCATCTAAATGCCTTCATAAAAAGTTATCTAATTTTGCTCTCCAACAGTTGTGCATTCATTCATACACTGAAATATTTGTGTTTGTACAGTCCTACGATACCTGATTACATGTATAATGTTACATTTATACTTGTGAATGTACATATACTTTGCTTTGTAAAATAGTTTTTAAATGAGCCCTCCTGCCATTCTGGAGTTGATATTGAATATGGAAAAAGACTGCCAGGCTTCATAGTCTGACACCAGAATAATGTTTTGGTACAATTTTGCAAATGCCAAGTCACATGTTAGGCTTATTATCAGTATCAGATAGAGGGTCATTATTTCTCTTAAATATTGAATAAACATAACATTAGAGAAAATCTAGGAGAATAATTATACTTCTTGTGGAAAAGAAGCTGTTCTCAATGTGGCTATAGAATTCTAAGATGCCAAGTGTGAAAAATTATCATTTTTGGCTGCAGATTACGAGGGAATGAGTGTTAAAATCACTCATCTTTTAGCTAATCAATGTGCCTGGGACTTCTTTTTTTTTTTTTTTTTTTTT